>BJCM01000732.1:0-14799 GCA_018326385.1 Flaveria bidentis | reverse complement strand
ATATATATATATAAAAAAACCCAGTTTAGCTATTAGTAAGGCGTTGCCTAAATATCGGCAACATCAGAAACCAAGTTGAAAGTGGGCCTTAAGAGTGCCCTACTACCATTGTTATTAATTATGATGATTATGATAATGATAAATAGTAAAATATATTGATGTAACAGTGAAAAAATCAAAAGACAATGATTCATTGATATCCAATGTGAATGCTTGACTTAGTTAGGAGGGTAGTGTGGTTACCCCCTCCGTACCCAACACCATCGGGTCGTACACTGTTCCGTCAGTGAGGTGTCAATCTGTCATTGGCTTACAATTCAATGATTCTTCTCTTGACCATGTGATAGTATTATGTATGTATTGCATTGCACCCTCATCCCTCCTTCACCATCTTGTCTGCCCAGTCTCTGCACCCTACTCCCCCTTCATCACTTCCCTACAAACACAATTCCCTTTTTCCAGTTATATCATATATTTTCTAACAATTACTTATTACAAATTAATACGGCTGCTGCTTAAATACCTCTCAGCTCGGACCTCACTCGAATCTTGTTACGAAAAAACTCCACAAAATAAAATGACTAGGTTATAAATTGAGCTGAACCAAACCGGCTCGGTATGAAAACGAGCTGAACTCGGCTAGGTACATGACGAGCCTAGCCAGCTCGGTTTAGCTCGTTTTTTAATTGTGTTTATAAAAATTAACACCGAGCCAAAACGAGCCTAGTCTAGCCTACCCAGCTTGGATAAAACAACCCAAACAATTTAAATAACTCAAATTGACTTACCGATGGTTTGAGTAGTCGAAAATGGGGTTGCCAAGGCACTGACAGCAATATATCGGACACCCGATCAAGCTGATTGGTTTTGTCGAAAGTTCCCCAAGCTGATTGGTGTTCAAAATATACTGATTATTGAAAGATAATTTCCTTAAATATATTGATTATTCACCACAACTCCATTAGTGTTATTAAGAATATTTATTAATAATAAATTTAGAAGAACTTCTATATACTTGTAATAACCATTTATTCAAGCGTTTTTCGGTACTTAAACCATCTCTCTCTCGAATAAAATACACATTGTATTTATACACATTAATTACGTTTCTGTGGTCTTACGGTTCTGCCGCAACGCGCGGGGCAAATTTTCTCGCTATAACTTCAAATTAAAGTTCGATACAAGCCACCGACTTTTGATGTAATTAAATAGCTTCCTTTCGAAAACACAAATAAATGGACTATTATTGTAGGAGTGTTAAGTTCTTTGCATTTTAATAATGTGATCATGGATTCAAAATCCATTAGTTCCAACTTATTTTTCTTGGTTTATATTTGATTTTTTTTAAATTATGTTTCTCTCACTTTCAATATTGACACTTTCCTCCTCCCCCAATACTTTTTAAAACTTTATAAAATATCACTTTAACCTTTTAAGTTTCTAAAGTTTTGGGTTTACTCATGTATCGCTTACATTTGGACTTAATTAAAAGTGACTCAAGTTAAATATAAAATGTTTTCATGCTTAACATAATATACACTTTTAAATTGTCTAAGTTTCGTCATGCGTCTACGTTTCTACATAAGTTTTGTGTGAAAACACATAGGATCAAATATAATACATTCTGATTTACTCTATGTTCTGACGTAAATTTAGATTGGAAGCGAGACAAAAAATTATAAGTTTGTTTTTCGACATAAATTTTATTTAGAAAAGAGTCGGGTTAAATATAATGTGTTTTTATTCAACGATATAAATTCGAGTTATTCTACATGTTGACGTATATAAATTTATTTCAAAAAAGACTCGGGTTGATTGTAATCTATATTTTATCACACTACGTACGATGTCGCAGCAACGCGCGACGGGTCAACAAATCTAGTTGCACATATTACTATAGAATGTCTATTTTAAGACATTTAATTAATCAATTTCCTAATGAGTTGTATTTATTAGTTTCTATCAAAATCACTGAGATGCATGCACAGTTCATTTCTTGTTATATTATCAAGTTAAACACATCCAGCAACTTCTAAATATCATTTATAACATTTCTGAGAAAGTATATAATCAACTACAGAATTCAATTTTACCAACTTTGGGTTAGTATCCTTCTTCCGCTGATAACTTAAGAGAAAATTAATGATTTAAATATTTCTAACAAACTTAAGAGAAAACTAATGATTTAAATATTTCTAACCTTTCAAGCACCTCTTTTTTGTTTAACCCAACCCACGTAACTTGAATGACAAAAAAATGATGATTTTGGGCTTCCCATCATAACATGAACAGCACCACGTCCCTCTCATTTATTTCCTTTTCAATGATACACACCCATACAACCTTTTACTATACATTTAAAATTTTCCATATTTCATATTTATTCCTTCACCTTGGTTTTTTCCCATATTTACCCTATTTTCAAGTTTTCTATATAGTTAGAATCACCAATTATATCAGTTATCACTTGGAATTTACCCAAGCTAGCTTTCTAAATTACACACACACATACGGTGATATGGGTGACTTTTTATAAAGCTCACTTCTCAAATAGTATCTGAAAAATTGAAACCTATACTTTTTGGATCCCGGATGTTTAATTTTTTTAAATCATTTTACAAATATCTAGATGATATATTTTTACAAATAAATAAATACATAAGAACAATGGCTTAACGAGATTTTGATTGAATTGAAATCTTACATCGCCATTCTAGTCATGTTTATAGACTAACTTTTAGATTAAAATTGTTATGTGTATACTTTCTTAATTAATAAATTGTTAAATTAGTTCTTTTACTGATAAGTGATTTTACAAGAAAAATATTAAACTACAAAACGATTTTAGTAAACTTTCTACAGATGTGTAAGTTCACCAAAGTTTTATACTTAACAAATTTTAGACGATTTTTGTATTGTTGGACTATGTGATGTGAGCTTTAAATAAGGGATTTAAAAGAGAAAAAATATTGTCATCTATACGTCATGTAGCGAGGCTCTAAATGGGCTTTAAGTTGATTAATATTAAAAAACAAAAACAAAATTTGATAATTCGAGAGCGAGCATGTAATCTTTGCTACAATCCATATTGCTAAAATAGTTAAAAAGAAGAGGACAAGAGATTGAATTTGAAAAAAAAAAATTGTGATAGGACAAAATTTAGGGTTTTTTTAATCGATAACTTTCAACTGGTGAAGAGACGGTCTATTCACTCTCATCGGCTATCTTTATCTTTATTTGCTCCACGCCCATAAGCCCCTTCCGGCCCTCCCCGTGTGCTCCTTTCCACCCTCCTCTGTTGCGCCTTCAACCCCTTGAGCGCAACCTTGAGTCTTTTAACCTTGACAATTCCCATCTTTAAAAATATATAAAATTTGTACATAAGTGATCATTTCCAATATCATTACCATTGTAATTAATTTTTAAACTTTATGTTGGAATTTAGGTTTGTTAAACATAGGATTAGTGGGGAAATGAATGATGGGACGAAGAGTAGAAGCAGAAAGTACAGAATGGTGTCATAGTCAATTAAAAAGTATGGATTTAATATAGTTTAATTGAATTGAAGAAAAAGATGGGATTGGACGGAAAGACAGAGGAGATGCAAAATACAATTGAATTGTTGATCTGATAGTAGCACTCTCTACTACTGTTCATTCAAGTACAACCCTAATCTCCACAGTCCACATCCTTCAACCCTTTCACCTTTTTTCATCACTTCAAGACAAAAACAAAATAAAGTAACTCAACACATCAATCTTGTTTAATTTTCAATCTATACATCGAAAGTTGAATTTATTGTTCTGGTGTAAGTTATGGGTAAAACAGAAAAAACCTGTTATAAAGAATGGAGGTTAAACTATTCAAATTTTTAATTAATTGTGGGCTTATTTTAAAAATTACAATCACTGTTATTTGAAGAGTAAATTTCAAATTTTGTGTTTTTTTTTGTGTTACTGTAATTACGGAACTTGTCTTTTAGATATAACAATACAACAGGTTTTTTTCGAACGATCTTTTACACCACTTGTTTATTATGAGACTTTGAACTTTTAATTTAATTAAACCATGATGCAAAGTAATCAACAAGACTATTGATCATAAAAATTACGCTAAGTATCCTTGCTTTAAAAAGCTATCATGCTTTCTATGGCATAACTTTTGCATAATAAAATGCACTCAGTATAAATTTCTACCTTAAAGGACACACTTCGCAATTTTGGTAACAAATGTGTAATTACTCTTATTTAAGTAACATGTATTTCTAGCTGTATTTAATTTTGTTAATTGTTGGGATACGTAACTGCTCTTCATTTTTAGTTGCTGCATCCTTTTTTTCAACTTCTAATATCAATAATGTTCCTTAATTTTCATACCAAAGACAAGTAATAAACCTTAGATTTAATGTTTTAGGGAACTGACATTGAAACTATAATAAGATGTATGTTTAGCTAACTTTTTGTTAATTAAATATAAAATAAAAAAATATCATTGTTTCATTTAATTAATTATTAGTTTTTAATACATGGAGATTTCCTGAAGTTTAAAATAGAGTACTCGGTGTGAGTAAGTGAGATGTGAGTTTCACTTTTTAATTGTTTATTAATTAATTTGTAAACAACTATCTATTTGAAAAAAATAAAAATAAAAAGTGAAAGATCAATATTATATTAGTATCTAAAAAATTACATAATTAAAGAAAATGAGTGACAATACTGATGTAACGCTACTTAACTTCATAAAAGCTCACACTCACACAAATATTATTATTACTCATGCCCTAACTTTTCTTTTATGAATTTAGGGAATGTTTTACAAATTTTAAATTATTAAGTATTAAACAAATCAAACATCTGAATTATTAAGTGTTGAACCATTAAAAGTTTTAAACAATTAATAATTAATATATCCTTTAACTATTAAAGACAAAAATCTGACCGATTCAGATAAAATGTATTAACCATTTATTATTAGTAATATGTTTAACCATTTAAAAGTAAATGTTTAAATCATTTAAACAATTAAAAGTGTGAAACATACAACCCCAAGTACTCTAATCATAACCTAAGTTTATTGGCAAAAGTAGATAACTTATAACATCCAAATTAGTAAAAGTTCCATTGAGTCTCGTTGTATATCAACCATCCCATACATATGAAACCCTATAGTTTAAACTTTAAATCCAATCCAACACCTTTTTTATGTATATCACTAAAAGATAAAATCACAAATAAGTTAAAAGTTTCCTGAAAATAGAAATATTCAGTTGGCGACAAAGGGCAATTTCGTCATAACAAAAACAGTGCTCTTTAAAACCCCCAAAGAAGACAAATGATTCAACACGAGTCGAACCCAACTGCATGTGTGAGAAAATAAAGATGGACCCCGACTCGCTATCAGCCAGCTTGTTTAAGTGGGACACACGAGCCGCTCTGCAGCCCCCGCCGCCGGCTCGTGTATACGAGCCGATAACACTTCAATCACAGCCACCGCAGCAACAACCGCCTCCGCCGTCGTCCATGGCGGCGACCTCCGGCGGGATGGGTGGCTATTTGGTCCGAGAGAGCCGGGATCTCGGTGGGTTGGAGGAGGTGTTTCATGCTTATGGCGTACGGTACTTCACGGCTGCGAAGATTTCGGAGCTCGGCTTCACGGCTAACACGCTGTTGGACATGAAGGATGAAGAGCTTGATGAGATGATGAACAGCTTGTGCCATATATTCAGGTGGGATTTGCTTGTGGGTGAGAGGTATGGGATCAAAGCCGCTGTGAGAGCCGAGCGACGCCGGTTGGAAGAGGAGGAGTCGAGGCGGCGTTATCTTTTGGCTTCCGACACCACTAACACCCTTGATGCTCTATCTCAAGAGGGTTTGTGTATTTAATTTCATGCATTTTTCATGCAATCAAAGTATCAAACAGTAAAATGACACCTAAATGCCTAAACTCTTGCTTTATTGATAATAATATTCTAATCCAATTTTACACACTTTATCAAGTGGGTCTTATAATTAAAAAACTCACAAAATTTATTTTCAAAATTACAAATCAGTGATTTTTAATTTTGTTATATATAGTTACATTAAAAATCATTAAGTTTTATTTCTCTTATATTATTATCATTATGTTTCTTTTCTTCGCTAATCCTCAAATATACCGATTAACACAACATTTTAAACTCTATTCACTCACAAACACTCAAAACCATTTTTCATATAATATAAGAAACATACTTAGATATTTATAGAGATTTCACTGTGAATGCTTAGTATAACAAAGTAGAACTAATGTAACTTTGGTAATATGTTGTACTAAGGTTTGAAAATTTTACATTTTGTTTGAAAATGTTGTATTATGTGTAAAGCAATATTTTTATCAATATTTGTGAAGATAAATTAGATCTAAAGCAACAACTTAATTAGAAAAGACAACTATTTTGTAGAGAATATATTTCTAGCAAGCTGTATTTGAAAAGTTGATTTATAGATTGTATTTGGGCTAATTTTTTGGAAGCGTGGTGACAGATTTTGTTATACATCATTAATGGTACATTCTTGAAATATTGTGTTTCACAAGAAAATAGACATGACATAACAAAACGTGTTAAAAACAAAGATATTATACACTATTACACTCCAAAGAAAGAATGTGTGTTTGTTTACCCTCGCACACAATATAATACATTATTTATCATCAGAATTTACGATGCTCGTTTAGCATCAACTTACAATTATTCAATGTTGTATGGATGTTTTTTGATAAAAACAAAGGTGCAGGTTTGTCGGAGGAGCCCGTGCAACAGGAGAATGAAGCTGCGGGTAGCGGTGGCGGAGGCGGGGCGTGGGAGCTGGCGGCGATGGGGATGTGTGGCGGCGGAGTAAAGCTGAAGCACGGTGGCCAACGGAAGAGCAAGAAGCTTGGTGTTAAGGGGAGAATTGGGTCATCTTCACAAGTGGCAAGAGGAGATGACAATTATGAGAATGAGAGTGATGACGATCAGGAGAACGGTGGCGGTGGCGGTGTAGAGCGGCAGAGGGAGCATCCGTTCATCGTAACGGAGCCGGGGGAGGTGGCTCGCGGGAAGAAGAATGGGCTTGATTACCTGTTTCATCTCTATGAACAATGCCGTGAGTTTTTGATTCAAGTTCAGACTATTGCTAAAGAGAGAGGGGAAAAATGTCCCACAAAGGTATTTATTATTATTATTATTATTATTATTATTATTATTATTGTTAATGTTAATGTAGGTATTACAGTATCGGTATTTCATCTTTTCAATGTTAAGTTATTAACAAGATTTTACAAGTTTTGAATACATTAGACCACTAAAAAATGTAAGTCTGATTAATTAAGGTTCAATTTCGGGTTGGTTTTTCAGGTGGGTAGTTACAACATAATCCACAATTGAATTTCATTTTAACTTAAGTTAGTGATATGTTTTTCCTTCTAAAGTACAAAACATGTTTGGCTTTGGATCGTTTTTTACCCATCATTAGTTAATTCTCATTATCAATCATATGAAAAGCTACTAGTAATGTTTATCTTCTCCGCAAAGTCATAATTAGTGCGTGAGTTTACTATTAACAATAAGTTAACCGATAACTAGAAGTTTTTATGAGACTATGAATAGTTTGAGTGTTTAATAACATAATTTTTAACTATAATGGAACTATATAAAAAAGTTTAACTCTTGCATTTACCTATAATATAAACTACATTGGAATGAGCAAATTTTTTAAAAAAATTAACATCATTTTGCTAACTATACTAGAAGTATAATGAGAAGTACATGATCATTTAGGGTTTAGCTTACTTTATGATATTCTTGTTACATTTTAAGATGTTACAGATGATATATTATATTATATTTTATAAGAAGAAAGAGTAGGATAAGTGTTAAAAAATGGAAAGGGTAAAGAAGTGATGATTTGAGTGTGTTCAGTGATAAAGATCTGTGTTGTCATGTAAATTTAGAGAAAGTTGTGTATAACAAGAGAAAGATGCAGTCCCAGAATCATTCACTCAGTTCTGCTTCACACCCTACAGCTGGCTCTGTTCCCTACTTGACACGTGTCGTACGGTCTGCACTCCCACCCACCCACACCTTTTGCTTTTCCAAACACTACCTATATCACGTGTGAAATATTTATTGTCCATAAATACAAATTTTACTACAAAAACATTCATATATCCTCATTTTTCAACAAAAAAATTTAAGTAAAAAGTTATTATCTTACCAAAAGTTACCTCAAAAGGTGACTATTGATTAATAAATATAAATATTTGTTTGTGTTCGTTTGTTATACATTGTAACATTGTGTTGGGTTTATTAGGTGACGAATCAGGTGTTTCGGTTCGCAAAGAAGGCGGGTGCGAGTTACATCAACAAGCCCAAAATGAGACATTATGTGCATTGTTATGCTTTCCATTGTCTTGATGAAGAGGGTTCAAATGCACTAAGGAGGGACTTTAAGGAGAGAGGAGAGAACGTTGGCGCGTGGCGTCAGGCTTGCTACAAGCCATTGGTGTCGATAGCAGCTCGACAGGGTTGGGACATTGATGCAATATTCAACACGCATCCACGCTTGTCGATATGGTATGTCCCAACTAAATTGCGCCAACTTTGTCATGCTGAACGTCGAGCAGCTACCGTTGCATCGATGTCTGTTGGTGGTGGTGGTAGCAGTGGCGGTATGCAATTTTAGGTGATGGTTGTGGGATTAGATTTGTGGTTTAGTTTGTGGGATGTGGAAATTACTTTAAATGGTTGTTGTAGTAATGCTTGTGATTGCATTAGAATTATAAAAGTTGTTGGTTTAATTAGGGTATTTGGGTTATATAATTCCGGTTATGATTTGGTTTCGTATGGTATGTAAGAAATCTTTTATATTAAAGTAATCTTATACCTTGCAGAAAAGTTTTAGATTAAACTAACTAAAACAATATTTTATTATAAAAAACTATAACTAAGATATAAAATTAATTAAATAGGTACAATTTAAGCACAAGCTGTAAACTATGATAAACTCAACTTTAAAATGCTTCAACTAAAAAAGTATGTTTTATTGAACACTAATATAAAAGGACAAATTTCTATTTTCCCAAAGGGCATCAATCCTTTGAGGCAAAACTGTTTCCGCTTTGAGATGTATGATTCATATGCAATTAATTATCAAACTTGATAATAAATCTACAATTATGAGTGTATATATATATGAGTGTATATATTACAACTTTATTTTTTTCTTCTAATGTAACAAACATTTACAACGTGTCTTTCTATATAATTAACTTTTGAAACTTACTTAATATTAATTAAACTTAATGCTCATATGGAAGTTCATCTAAGCTTATGAGCGTGCATACTTGACAAATCAGACTAAACTTGATCTTTCTTCCTTTTGTTAGTTTGAGCTTTCTTTTTTAATAATTCGAATTCTACACAACTAATTTAACCAAAATTGTTATAAACGAGGTTCAAATCCTTAATTTCAATGGCTCACATTATTGAATATCATATTAGTGAAAGTCATGTTTGCACTTAATAAATATTGTACGAGTAAACATCTATCACAAGGTGAAAAATATAGATTTTTAATGGCTTTTTGGATCCCTGGTGGGCTATTGGTCCCCTCAATTGTCGATTTTTCAAGTATGAAGCCTTAAGGCTCTAGGCTCATATTTTTTAAAAGAAGATTGTACATCAGTCCATCCTCATCGTCTCGAATATGATACGACCATTAGGAGGTAAGCCATTTTAGGTGAGAAAACTCATTAGATCTGAATGGAACCTATTTTTTGTTGTTATAAGTAGAACTTGAACTCAAAGAATTCACATTTTCTATAAAGTCCAGGTTATTCACCTCAACTATTTGAGTTAATGATCATTTGTAGGTTTAGGTAAAGTTATAGATATCTTTAAATTCTATAAGGTAAATCATTTTCAGAGTTTTAAGGAAGTTTGTTTTAGGCTTTTTAATTTAACATTAATACAAGAATTTCAGGATTGTAATCGATATTTCATGATTGTTTTAAAGATTATTTATGGAGTAAAATTTAATGTGAAAAAAAATATTTTTAAAAATAAATAATTATTAAGTAGGAATCAAGATTCATATTGTTTTTCATTTGCCTTATTTGATTAAAATAAAATTAATTTATAAAAATATTACATGCAATTGAAACACCTAGCGAAATTGAATGGTTCTAGAGGAACAAAAAGGTTTTAAGTTGTGACACTAGTATAACACTTTGACAAATTTTGTTACCATTTTGTAAAGTTAAACAAACAATTTAAATTTAAAAGTTGGTACTGGTGATGATAGTTACTCTTAAACAATTCATTAGCAAAGTTTGAAATGAATACTGTTTATTTATATCTATACTATATTTTGGTGTAATTGTCTATTTACATAAACCTTTAAGAGTTTAAGGAGTCAAAATTATTCTTAAAACTTTTTACCTTAGTTGTCTTTTATATACATGTTAATAATGAGATTACAAGTCTTAACTTTTAAAACAACTTTCATGCTTTTTAAACAAATGTGTATAAAATTTTCATATAAACAAGTTTTTTATTCTCTTTAATTTGAGAATTACATTGCTATAGTTTTTTTAATTTAAAAATAAATTTATGTTATGTTATCCATCTAATGGCGAGTACCCGCTAATTATATTAAACAAGTATTGTATGATATAAAATTATTTTGTCCTCCTTGAGTTTTAAGTTTCTCGGCCCAACATACGCAGCCCACCCCTCACCCGTGGGTTTCTTTCCCCTTTTTTCCTTTCAGATTCCTTATCTTTTTTCGATAACAAAAATTAAAAGGGTCTTGTAAATTATATCATTTAAAAGAACGATAATTTTAAAATAGAACTAAGTAAATTCTCAGATTTCTTAAAAGTTGTTACACTGTGTTTTCGAGATTTTTTAAAGAAAGAAAAGAAAGAAGTGGAAAAAACGAGGAAAGTATCTATAATAATATATATTTATTCCATTATAAAAAAACCATATAGCATTTTTTTAATCTGTAAAAGACTATTATGTAATATGTAATTTTTCTTATTACTAAGTATACAATATTATATTAATACAACACATGTAATAAATCAGGTGTAATAAATCAGGTTTTTAACCTAGTATAGAATAAAAATAAAGTTATTAAATAAAACTTTAAGAATTTTTTTAGTTGTAGAAATAGTTTTTTTTAGTCACAATCTCTTCAATCCACATATGATTGAACCGTTTAACTTAGCGGTCCTACTTCATTCTCCATCAGTTGAAAAGAGTCTATTATCAAATTTTTGGAGGATGCAATTTTAGTTAGCGTGTTGTTTAGTTTATTCACTTTCGTTATTCTCTTAACATCACCTCTACCTTCACATGCATTTCATATGTTATTTAATATATTAATTATCTTCCATAATGTCATGAACTTCTATGTCACCATTCTCTCAATAATTAATTGATTTATCCTTTATTACTCTCTATCATGCTAATGTTGTTTGTCACCTTCAAGGTATAATTGTGATACCCCTTACTAGTGTTATCAACCTATATATCTAATGAGATATCATCATTCTTTTGATTGGGATAATCGCATTCTAGCTAGAGTTATGAACTCGGTTTTTAATATTTATTTTTTTGTATTTTATCTGTTTATGTAAGAGGTTATCTAGTGGAATTATCAACCTCTATTCTCTAATAACCTAGAAGAAACTCTTTAGCTTTAATGCATTCTTGTAATAATTAATCTTAACTTATCCATTTGAATAACTATGTTACTTTTTTATTTTTACCATTTAAATTCTCTCAAGTGCCCTAAAATACACATCTTTCAATTTTAAGTCAAGTCAAGGTCAAAAGTTATAATAGAAATGACAAGACCATATAAGTATATAACCGAAATAGCAAAAAGTTTCTAAATGGGGTGACAAAAAAAGATGGGGGATAGGATTCTCATGTCCCACCCCACTCCTCATATATGTTCACCATGAACGGAATTTCATACCAAAGGCTATATTATCATAAAGATGAAACATGAAATATATAAATTAAACTCTTCTTTTTCACTTAATACTAGCTTTTAAAAATAAAAGTTTTTATCACAATTTATGGGGACAACTAAACTTAAATAAACATTATATTCGTTTCCCATGAACTATATAAAAAAAGCGTTACAAAATTTTTAATATCTAGGTGCCGACTTTTTATCTTTATAACAGGTAATGAGATTATTTAAATTCATCATTTTATAAATACAAATACGATACACCTCTTATAATAAATTATATAAATAACCATAATGTGTGATAAATATTCCAATATGATACAATCATGCTTCCAACTCTTTTTCCCACTCGTTAAAAGTTCACATGCCATTTGGTGGCTGACTTTTTTGACTTGGATTCCTAACTTTGGGTTTGATAAGTTCTTGTTGAATGGAGAGTAGGGGAGCAGAGCACGATATTATTTTCTTTTAGATGAAGTTGCAATCACGCTTATAAGGGTTTCATTTTTAAAATTGGGTTATTGGATTTTAATAATCAAAAAGTTTTATTTATTGGCCGTTATTTATCCCAACTCAGTAAATGTTTACAGACACTCTCAACTTTGAGTTTATTTTCCTATAACGATCCATTACTAACTGAGAGTTAACCTCGATAGTTTTTTGATAACGTGGACTATTTTTGTGGTCAAAACACTAAACACAAAGTTGGAATCTATCATTAGGATCGTCAATTTGAAACTTCCACGCCCAAAATGCCGTCAATCTCCACCTCATGATTTAAACCACCGAAACTCATTAGAGGTATATTTCAGTCGATGATAGAGGTTACACAATACAATACAAACCTAACTGAGACTAGACGGTGCTAGAATTGAAAAATGGCTCAAAGTTGGTCTAATTTCATAAAAAAAACTAACGATGGTTAACTCTTAGTTAGTAAGTAATCATTGGAGGAAAATAAGTTCAAAGTTAAGAGTATCTGTAAATATTTCCTGAGTTGAGATTAATCTCAGTCAATAAACGAATGTTAGAATTATTAAAATCCAATAATCGTTTTAAATTAGATATTATTCCAAGCAGGTATGTTTTGGCAATAGACCATGAACCAAATGCACGCGTGCCCGGTCTAGTAAAATATTTTTAAATTGTCTCTGTTTTAACCATATGGTTTCCGGTAAAAACAATGAACTGTACTAGATCGGCCATATTTTAATTTATTTTTTCTCTACTCCATGATTCGTATATTATTTATTTAAAGCTTTAAAACCGCAGATCTATACTAAGGCCTAATACTCAACTCCATGATTCGCAAATTATTTTCATATTTTGATACATAAATTAAAACTTTATAATAAGTTTTGATGCCATTGAGTCAGAAAGACCTAATACTCAACTCCAACCAATGGACTGATAAGATGTTAAGCTCGGAAAATATAATCAAAACGTATTATGTCATTTATGGTAAAAATTGATTTTATGCGGCTTTCAATTTATATAATAATACGTGTTGGTTGGATCCTGTTATCATAAAGTTGTGTCTATTTTCCTAAGATCATAAGAATATTTTATATCCGACTTTGATTTAAGTATTTTATTAATATTAATATTTATTACTATATTCATAAAAATTCATAAAAATATATATAAATAAAATACTCATAGGGGCCTTAGAAGAAAGTCTACACAACTTTGCCGGATAAAGTGGGAAAAACGATTAAAAAACGTATTGTTCGGTTATATATGATTTTTGAATATAAAAGCATCCCACGTTAACCAATGAAATGTTGTCACGTTTTAGTTTCCACGACCATATATTATATGACGATACCTATCCAATTATTGTCACATCAACTCAGAAAGCAAACGATTAAAAAAACGTATTGTCCGATTAAATATGATTTTTATGTTCATGATGATTTCAGAAACATTTAAGTGAAATTGTGTCAACTAAACAACCAAATTGATCGTCTTTCACTAGTTATAATATTGAATGTAACTTTGTTATTCTACAGTTTTTTAAAAACTTTAACTTGTCATTATATGTAAATCACATTTGATATGTGACAGATTAAGAGAGTTTCTATATATTCATCTTTGGAAAAATCCAAGTGATTCCAACTCAATCCTCTGTAAATGCATCAAGAAACAACTTCTAATCCTTAAATCTGTTTCTTTGAAATATCTTCCAAGACCTTGTTATCAAGTCAACGAGCAATTAATGATCCAAAAATACTTTGGGATGTATTTGGACAATTCATCACCAAGATTTAGTGATCAAATTTTCAACCTGATTAAAATAAATGGGAATAGATTGCTCGAGAACATAACATAAATATTTTAAAATACCTTTTCTTCCTTTCAGTGGTTTTTAATTTGTCAAAATTAACTCTAACTCACTAACAAATTTAATTTTCTCTGCTAAATAAAAAGATATTCTAGTCAATTTACATGATAGTAAAAGTTATTAAGACAAACTAAAAGACAAAAAAAGCAATGATTTTAAAACGCTTAAAATTAAATAATTATTTCAGCCAAATCTTTCCTATATATAAGGTGGTTACTTGAACCAAATCTTTTCTATATATTTTCTTGAATAGCAAATATTTTCTATAAATAAGGTAGTTAGAATATTAATAATTTATGAAGAAGAAGACCAAAATAAAACGCGGTTTCTTGCGGTGAGGGATAAGAATTACAAGTGGGCCATTACTAAACTATCCATCACATTTCTCCCCTCATTCTTCTTTCACAACCAACTACACCTTTCTTCTACCCCCCACCCCCACTCCCA
>BJCM01000731.1:0-18432 GCA_018326385.1 Flaveria bidentis | reverse complement strand
TGTGTGTATGTGTGTATGTGTGTATGTGTGTATGTGTGTATGTGTGTATGTGTGTATGTATGTATGTATGTATGTAATGTATGTAATGTATGTATGTAATGTATGTATGTAATGTATGTATGTAATGTATGTATGTAATGTATGTAATGTGTGTAATGTGTGTAATGTATGTAATGTGTGTAATGTGTGTATGTGTGTATGTATGTATGTGTGTATGTATGTGTATGTGTGTATGTGTGTATGTGTGTATGTGTGTATGTGTGTATGTGTGTCTGTGTGTATGTGTGTGTGTGTGTGTATGTGTGTGTGTGTATGTGTGTGTGTGTATGTGTATGTGTGTATGTGTGTATGTATGTATGTATGTATGTATGTGTGTGTGTATGTGTATGTGTGTATGTGTGTATGTGTGTGTGTATGTGTGTGTGTATGTGTGTGTGTGTGTGTATGTGTGTATGTGTGTGTGTGTGTGTGTATGTGTGTATGTGTGTATGTGTGTATCTATGTATGTAGGTATGTATGTATGGGTAAAAATAAATTGCGACGTCTTTCACTTTCATATAATACTTTCTCTTTTTCTATCTTTCTCATATAAAATATTTTCACCAATCAAAAGGTTGTTGATTTTCATGTTAGGAGTTGGTCACATGAAACACTTGTTCCTTATGACGAGGCTAATAACAATGTCGTTTGTAGGTTTGATCATGTTGTTAAGTTTGTTGAAGCTTGAAGGCTGTTTTTGTGCAAACATACTTGCCAGTTTTCATACAAGACTGGTATTTGTTTCTTCACAAGCTTGTGTGGAGATTTAGTAATGATATATCACAATTCTATGTTATTTTTATTGTCTATTTTAACTTACAACTAATTTAGTCATTTCTTAATATCTAGAAGAAAAAGTTAGCCTTGATTAACAAGAAGACGATTATGTAACCGGTTGTCAAAATTTTGAATTAAGTGTCTTTTTTTCAAGATTTGAGGACCGAAAGTGCAATTTGAACATACCACACATGGACCTTCCATATAATTAAATTGTTAATACATTGCAACCTCATAGTTTCAAAAATAAATTAAAACTGCTTTACATAAAATACACATATTTTTATATTATATATTTTGCAATTATCTAGTTCTGCTACAATTATCAATCTTCATTTCGGTTGTTAATTTTTAACCAAGCAATTCCTAGTTATGGACATGAATATTAAGGTAATAAGCTACACCAAACTTAGGTGGGGAGTAGTTGAGGCTGTTTATGGACATGAATAATAATAGTATTAATGGTTAAATACATTTCTTTAGCTTTTCTCTTTTTTGTTAGACTTAATTATGCATGCGAGGCATATAATAAAATCATGTTCCCCACCGACCCACATGTCCCTTGACGAACATCGCAGAGGTAAAACATGGCTGCCCCAACAACATAGGTCTTGACAAGGGTAGGGCCAAAATGTTTGATCATGGGGAAATTAAGAATGTTTATTAGTTGAGTTTTGAGTTTATACCATGTGTCATATCAGGGTCACACACTCGTAAAACAATCCAATCTTTAAAAAACTGTACATTCAACCAAAGGCAACAAATTAACCTATAATTTAACCAATTAAACCTAAACATTTTCGGCCCTAATATATGTCCCCAAATCCAAACCAACAAATATACACTTTTGCCAACTGAAACAAAACTTAAACCAACCAATCTTCACCCCACCAGATTTCATTCCTAATACACAACCTGAAGACGATGTTCCCAAAATACAACTGAAAATCACAAAACAAAAAACCATGAAAAGAAACAAAGCGTAACATCATTTAAATAAAAATATACTTTGGTGTAACTTGGATCCTATTTTGGCAACATAATTTTCTATTTTGTAGGTCTCACTATGACGGCATATTCCTTTTTTATAGTTTCACGTTTCTTTTGCTACTTGATGCAATGTTTTTACAACCGGGTCGGGCGTCGAACCGGACGCCTTACTGGTTTGGTGGTCGGACCGGTTGGACCGGATTTAAATATATTTATATATGTAATTAAATATAAGTAATTTATATATATGTAATTTATAGTTGTATATAAAATTTAACTATATTTGTATATCCAACGCACTAATTTATGGTTTAACACCCCGTTTTTACCCATTAAAATCAAAAAATTAAATAAATACCAAAACCGGTCCGAACCGACCGGTTCGACCACTAAAAAAATTATCCGTATCAGACCGGACCGATCTCCGGTCGAACCGGCCGGTCCAATCCGGTCTCCAAAACACTGACTTGATGTAAAACGAGAGGAGTAGAATTTTGAACTTGCCTTGTTGCTCCCATTAATAATATTGTGAGTGATAGTGACCTCATTATAAAAACCCGTTACTTCTTCCTTCATTATTATAATAGACCATGTTTCTCACCTTTCCTTCACCAAATAAAATATATGATGCTTTTTCTTTTCTTTTTGTCACTTTTCTTCTTCCTTATAGAGTTATTTGTAAAATAATTAAATCTCAATTGTCTTGATTATGCAGTCTTAAAATTTTAAATTGGAGAAACTAAAATAAGATTACGATTATTGTTTACTTGATGCTATAAGGATAAGTCTTGAGGATATGTTATAATAACACTTTGTTTGTTTAACAACAATTCTTATTGCTAGAAAAACAATTACCAAACCTACACATTGTATAATTTTAACACTAATACTTTATAAGATACTTTGACATCTCTCTTGAAATTCCTTGAACAGATGATAATATTTCAGTTTATTTGGTTCAATCCTTTCTTCCGCGTTACCTTAAACCTTTAACACTATGAAATTAAGTCGTCCATTTCTTATAGTATTATACTGGGGTGACAATATTTCAAACATGAATAGAGTTGTCACGTGTGAAGATTCAACTAGAAATTCTTCCATTGTGGACCTGTGGTTCGGCATAAAATGTTGTAGAACAATTGGTTGATTTGATATATAATCACATTGGAGCTTAAAAATAATTTTATAAGTTAAAGTATAATAGTATGTTCTAAAGGTTGTTTGAAATATCATATATCATTGTTGAAGAAACTTAAAAAATGTTGTATTATCAAGTAGAAATTGAATAAAGTTTTATGGGTCAAGTTTAAATTATACATGATAATGATAGTCACGATAATAATAACAAAACTTTTCATAACTAAGATGATTGTCTCTCATAAGGTACTAAAGATACTAAAGTTGCCTTGTCAACATATGAGTCTAATGATGATGACGATTGTAAAATTGCAACACAATGTAAATATGGGATTATTTGATTTGTTAATAGACTGTTAAACCTCTAATGGTCCTAAGGAATTAAAAAAACATATGAACTTATGAAGTTCCTTCTTTCGAATAAGATGCCATGGAGTATATAGAATGAATAATCAAAAGAAATCCATGTTGTTAATTAGGTGAATTATGATATGCAATGTACATTACTTGTAACAAATTGTACGACATATGTTTTTGTTAAATCAATGAGCTGGGTGAAGAATAGTTGGACATGCAAGAAAAACTTTTAAAGCCGCATAATGCAACAAGAACATAACACTACAAACCTCTTGGACGTCAATAGATGTTGTTTTGCATATTTATCTATACAAAATTCTAATACAACACTTCCTCAACTATGCTTACAATATTGATCTTGATTTTCTAGATGAACTAAAAGAGTTCAAGTGTACCAAGTTGTTCCATAACATCCGGATATAACTTAGCATCGAGTAAATTCAATATAACATTTCAGCTTGTTAAATGCATTACAAGTTGGTGATATTATTTAGAAATGACTTCTTTATTTTATCTTAAACTAATTTCAACATTTTTCCATCCCTAGTATCACATGGGTGCAAACCTAATCATATCCCTTACCTCATTATAACTTTATCAAGGTTCATAGTATCGTCGATATCAGAGACTACATCATCTTTAATAAACAAACTCTACAATATTTATACATTTTATTGTAGTTTCTTTATTTGGCAGGTAAATGTGTGCGTTTTTGGGCTCAATATATCCACTAAATGTATGTAATTCACTATGTGTTCTTGGATATGATGTGATTATGTGAGTGAATATTCTTAGATCTTTATATCATCACGCCGTACATTTAACTTACCACCATCGCTCTTTGGATTTTGAAACAAATCATACCTCTATAATCTCTACTTAAAAAGTAACAAATCGTTAGAAGTGACTAAACCTTACCCTCAAACTCATTCATTCATTAACAAAATTAGAACATAATATTATTTTCAAAGTACTATTTTGATTTTATGTTCGTCTTGGTTTGAATGATGTTGATATATATTGTGTTTTTGAGTATTCACAAGTATACAAAAACCCTAGCAAAATATAGAGATGTGAGATAATGACATCTAACCCCATATATCGAAAACATCAACAAAACTTAGGGATGAGATTCATAAAGAAAGCAATGAATTCTTGAAAAAAACATTGCCTTAACCTTGACCAACGAATTTTCACAAGAATCTTGACGGAAAATCTCAACAAAACAATGTTGCAACCTAGACTTGTAATATCTAAAAGAAACTATAAATTCATGAGATGTTGTTATCTCCAATTGCGATATTAATAACAAAAAGAAAGACTAAAGAGCTGTTTGGTAGCCTCTTAATGGTTTCACTAATAGGTTACCTTTGAACCATTCACATATGTATATGTTTGTTTAAAAAAAACCTCTTAATGGTCTCATTTAGTGCTGAATGGTTCAGCTCATATACAATGTTGAATGGGAAATAAGACATATCTACCCTTAACAAAAGAAAACCATTGAAGCCCCTCCCTCCTTCGCCAACCTTTACCGTTGCCTTCTCACCACCGCCGCCCAACCTTGCCAACGCAGCCTCCCGCCACCATACCCCTTCACCGTTGCAACCCTCCACCACCGGCCCCTCATTGTAGCAACCCTCCACCACCGGCCCCTCATTGTAGCAACCCTCCACCACCGGCCCCTCATTGTAGAAACCCTTCAGCCATTCAACCACCTCACCACCGCAATCCCTCAACCGTCGCCACCCCTTAGCCATCGCGCGCACACACACACGTATTACTCAAACAAGATTCAAAGACTTTTGCACATGGGGGTGTCATTAAAAACATCAAATTTGTACAAATTTGATCATTCTTGTTGACTGTTGGTTAAATTTCATTTCATTTGATTACCTGTGAATGTGAAGTTTTAGATTTGTGGTGTGTATATGATGTAAATGAAAATGCTAGGTTTTAAAAACTTCAAATTGGTACTATTGTTTGTTGTTATTGAGTTTACAAGCTACCGAATGTTTTGTATTTGGATTTTTGTATGTTGTATTTGGAATGATTTCTATGATGTTTTGTATTTTTTTATAATTATTTGTCATTCAATATATTCATTCAGATATATAATCAAACATATACATTTTATTAAACATAAAATAGTTCAGATGGGTAAAATAATCATTATACACATGTATTCAAAGATTCAACCAAACAACCACTTATTAGTTTACCACTTAACCATTCAGACTTCTTAATCATTCAAAGCTATTAATCATTCAGAGCTCTTAATTATTAAGCACTTAATGGTTCAGATGCAACCAAACAACCCCTAATCCCGCAACTACATTTTGTAGGACACAGTATAAGACCTCAACGTCACTAGCTTAGGTCAACTTCTCATATCATCACTCACTCTCAATTGATCCCCTTCTGATATAAATTCTTTGCAATTGAGATTCTCTTGATAAAATAGTCTAAAGCCCCCTCTTGTGTTTGGAAAGGCCGAAGGAAACACATGCAAGATATAATTTATTGGTATGAAAATTTGAATTTAAAGTTAAAGTTTGTTTTTAGTCTCCGAAGTTTAACAAAAATAACTATTTTCCTCTAAAAGAATAAAACAATAACTTACCTTCAAAAATTTTATAAGTTGTTTGAATTTAATCCAAAAGTTTCATCAATTTTTCAAGTTGAATCCAAAATAATGAAACTTTTGAATTGAATTTAGTCCAAATGTTTCATCAATAATTACTTTTGTTAAACCTTAATAAGCAAAATTGAAATTAACTTTTGAATTAACTTGTCATGATATATTCACACTTTCTAGTACATCTTTACTAATCATAAACGTAATACTACTTTGTTTGGTATTTAAAATTATATATATATATAAATTGTATGTATGATTATATAATATAGTAGAGAGTCAAAAAGAGCCAGCCTCACACAGGCCATGACTTCCATGCTTAAGTTGGTCCGAATAAAATAATCTTGCACCTATCTACTTTCCTATTTCTTTTCTCACTTTTGGTTTTTATTAGACCAATGGTAAAAGTCGATATAATAATAGTTGATGTGTGAGTATCGTTGTAAAAGAGTCATTTATGGTCTCTCTATCAAAAGTTATTAACTTATTAACAAAACCAAAAACTTCATCAATGGGCCCAAAGGGTTAAAGTCGCATCACGAAGAAGCCCCAAGTGGGAGCCCAATAGCAGTTCTAACTTTTAAGTTCTACCTAAGCGGCTAAGCCTATTACACCAATGCTCAATTTTCCCAATTTATTGAAAAGCAAGTTGCAATTTAATAATAGGAGGATCCAATCAATGACAACTACACAATACATGGTCCAAATTGGTACACCATACTTAGAAGTAACTTTTTTTTAAAAGCCCATTTGCAAGAATAATATTCGCCTGTCTACTGTGATGTTATGTATGCTTGACTTGGCTATTAAATTGATTTGAACCAATATAAATTGGATTTGGTAACGAGTCAAAAGGCTTAAGGTCAAAACTGTCTGTCTAACAAAATTTACAATATGTTTTGGTTATGGTTATGACCTCTAAAGCATCGAAGTGGCGAAAGCAGGGGAGTACTCGCTTCGTAACTCAATGAGACCCTGTTCACTAAGATGACCAAATCTCTTATGCCACACCAAATAGCTATCATTCTGAGTAAGTGCCATACATGCACTTCCAAGCACTGCCGATCCCTCTAATCTATATGTATTTTTACTTTTTCTACTACCGGTTAACAATACCAAGGAACCTTTAATAATTCTAGCCTTACCATCTTTCAACCCAACATAATAGCCTGACTTTTCAAAAGTCCCTAGTGATAATAGACTCCTTTTCAAACTAGGATATACCTAACATCACTAATATCAATCTCAGTGCCATTATGCAGCTTAAAAGTAATAGTACCTGACTCTAGAATTTTACGAAGCCGATCATCCCCAAGCTTTACTTCACTAAAATCTTCCATCTTCAACTCCTTAAAGAACTCTTTGATATGGGTCATATGGAAAGAACATCCTGAATCAAGTATCCATTCACTAATGTCTTCATCACAAGACACATTCAAAACATCCGAGCTATCATAGCCATCAACAGATCCTTCGTATACATGGCTAGTTTGCCTTTTTACAGAACTTGTTTCACTTCCCTTCTTACTCCTCTCTGGACAGTCTTTCTTGAGATGTTTTTCCGAATTGCATACATAGCACATTCGTTTGGTTCTTGATCTAGCTTGACCCTTGCCTTTTGAGAACCTCTGTTCTGGTCTCCCGCGCACTACCAGCCCATCACTTGAATCTTCGTGTACATCGCTTCTTTTCTTCAATTCCTTTGAATTCATGGCTGCAAGAACCTCTTCCATTGATAATGTCTCTCGACCATACATCAATGTGTCAACAAAGTGTTCATATGACTTTGGCAACGAAGTCAAGAAGATAATAGCCTGATCTTCATCTTCTAATTTCATGTCAATATTTTCAAGGAACAAGATAAGTTTGTTAAACTCATCTGTGTGATCTTCCAAAGTCTTGTTTGCTGCCATGTGAAACGTATACAATCGTTTCTTTATATATAGTCGATTTGCCAACGACTTAGTCATGTACAGAATTTCAAGCTTAGCCCATATTCCGACAGCCGAGTCTTCCTTCGATACTTCTGGAAACACTCGATCTCCCAAGGACAAAATTAATGCAGTGTGCGCCTTTTCCATGATCTCCCGTTTTTCTTTCTCCGTCAAATCCGCCGGCAAATTTGCCTGCCCTGCAAGTGCTCCCACCAAACCCTGGTGTACAAGCAGCGCTCGCATCTTGACACGCCATAACCCGAAATCATTCTTCCCATCGAAATTTTAAAGATCGAACTTCGTGGACACCATCTCTATTTCTTCAATTTTTCTTCTGATCACCGCCGCGATCACGTTCTTTCTTCAATTGAGCTGACCTTGGCTCTGATACCACTTGTTGTAAAACCAATCAAAGAAAGAACAATATTAAAGAAAAGATTCACCACTGAATGATTTAACTGTTATTGAAAACATTACACCATAAAACAATGAGATATGAAAATTAATTCTTTTAATCCTAAATGACAACTGATCCTTATATACACGAATCAGGCCAACAACCTTTAACCAACTATTTACACTTTACACCCTTCATGGTTACCAAGCATATCTTCCGAAGGTAAATTTCACTTCCGAAGTAAGGGAAAGTTCCAAATCCAACACCACTTCTTCCGAAGCAATATCACTTCTTCCGAAGCCAACACCCTTCTTCCAAAGCTTAACCTGATTTCTTCAGAATCATCATTATACCTCTATAATCAACTCTAACTTTCTACATAATAAACGTACATAAGTTGTATAATATTGAACCAAATTTAGCTGGTGTATAAATTATGTCAATCTAAATTAACTACTAGTGTAATTTTATTAGACTCAATATGACCTATTAGTGAATTCTTTTTTACTAAATCAACCAATTTTCTCAACTATTTCATAATTTACACCTTATATAAACTTTCTTGGTTGTTCAATATAAATGGCTTCAACTATTTACAACCAAATAAGATAACATCAAGAACCATAATTATTTACAAACCACATAATATTTAAATCCCATTAATGATAGTAACATTGATAGAGATGTGATTCTAGTTACTTAATAGCCTTTTGTAATTGTGGGATGGGGTAAGTGTAACTTCTATTTTTATAAATAAGAATCAATTGTAATTTTGAGGATGGGGGATAGATAGTGGATAGTTTGTTAGGCTCACTACATTAGCATGAGAAGGGCATAGTCCTGGACCACTTCGATGGATAGTTATCTTTGTAGATCATTTGAGATCATCTTCTTCAATTCAATATAGAGTGCATCTTTGATTTCCTCTTTTACCTAATTCAATCCTTATCATTGGTCCAACTTGCCTCACCACTGCTCTCCTTCATTTTCAATTTCCGGTTCCGACTCTCGGTTCCAATTTGTTCCGTGTTCTGCTTATCGGCTCTACATTTGCTGTCTAATTCTGATTTCCATCTCCAATTCCTCCATTACTTTCTGTTCCTACAATTTTGATTCAATATTCAATCCTAGTGAATCAGAATTTACGTTTGGATAATCACGACCAACAGATTCAACAACTCCAATATGATGTTACTGAAATTAAAGCTTCTCTCTCTGCGTTAGAGGCGGATCGGGTGGAATCGGATGAATTTCGTAAGGTAATGATGGCTTGGATGAAGTCTCAAGAGCCAAAGCTTGTTGACGGTTCTTCTGGATCAGGTTTGGTGGGTATGGTTTTCACTTCACCTGGCCCGACATCGGATTCAATAGATGCTTCTGCTGGCTTACCATAGGCTGTGAAGAAGGTGACATTACCTGAGTTCTCTGGATTTGATCCGCAAGGTTGGATCCAAAAGGCAAATCTAAATTTCAGCATCAATAATACTGCTGATGACATACGTTTGCGTCTCGTTCAACTGAGCATGATTGGGGTTGCTCAACACTGGTTTACGATCATCACTCAGGTTCGCCCTTCCTTGACTTGGCTTGAATTTCAATTAGAATTGTTACAACGCTTCAATGGTCTCACAATTCAAAATCCTTACGAACAATTGGCTACTATTCAACAAGCGGAATCCATCTTTGATTATGTAAATGATTTTGAGTATTTGTTGTCCTTGGTTCCTCATTTACCGGAATCCCAAACTCTCGTTATTTTATCGCTGGTTTGAAGGATGATGTCAAACAGAGGGTTCGTTTACATCGTCCAACTTCTTGCATTGATACGATGTCTTTGGCTAATGATGTCGAATTGATGCTTCGACCATCGAATTCCAGCACGTTGTTGTCCCGTTTTCGGTACTCTCCACATGTGGGCCTGCCTTTGTTGGATTCGGGGATCGGGTATTGTCCGTTGGACAATACGATGTCCAAAACTGTTGGGAATTTCGGGACTGCCGGTGGGCACGCAGGCTATCGTGATCGTGGTGTTCGTTCTCTATCTCGCATCGAGTGGGAAGAACGCAGGAAGAAAGGACTATGCTACAAGTGTGGACAGCTATATAGTCCAACTCATAAATGTCTAGAGGGTACCCTTCGTGTGTTGCTGCTCGGGGATGATGAATCAAATGGACTCGAGGGGCTGCATTTGCAGTTGGAGCATATGGACAATTTCCACTCGGAAAGGGTTCTTCATACTAGGAGGTCTTCTATCAAGCCTTGAGGACAAGTCTTGTATTATGAGATTAGTATTGATAGAGATTTGATTCTAGTTTACTTAATAGCCTTTTGTAATTGTGGGAGGGGGGTAAGTGTAACGTCTATTTCTATAAATAAGAATCAATAGTCATTTTGAGGAGGTGGGAGAGATAGTGGATAGTTTGTTAGGCTCGTTGCATTAGCATGAGAAGAGCATAGCCCTAGACCACTTCGGTAGATAGTTATCTTTGTATATCATTTGAGATCATCTACTTCAATTCAATATAGAGTGCATCTTTGATTTCCTCTTTTACCTAATTCAATCCCTATCAAACATGATGCAATAAGTGTTTCTAGAAGGATAACAAACCACATGAATACATTATTTCACCAACGTGTGATGACCGACTTCCACTAGTGTTTTTGTAGTTGAATTAAGGTCAATGTCTTCACACTTTAACATGAAACAACTGAGTTTTCTTGGACCTTGGCTAGATTTAGGAAATGGTTGTACAATGTTTGACGTCCTCTCTTTTCATCATGGTACCATAGATTTAATCAATGTCACACACATTACCATACCACACTCACGTGGGAGTTACTGTAATTTGATATACACAGAAATTATATTTAATAAATAAGTTATTAGTTACAAAGACCAATTTCCATAACTTTAAACATACATAGCATACATCAAAAGTGATGGGGTTATGGATAGTAAAAAGAGGAGTAGGGGATGGTGGTTTGTATACTCGATCGATAAAACATATTGAATATGTAGTTAAACGTAAATCTAATTGATAGAAAACAGAAGACAGAAGGACAATGGTCATAGAAATTACCTGACGTAAGAGTCCACATGACTTGGGGTATAACTACCGTACTTCCTTACATCTAAGGAGGCTGATCATAAGAATAAGTTCTTTCTATCTATGAAAGAGTGTAAGCGTATTCTAGTTTACACTTCTTCTCACAAATCTTAGCTTCTTCATGGAGATTTCTGTAGTCAGGTAATAGCCACAAAAACATGACCATTAAGAGTCGACTTAAAACCAACCTGTTTTCAGCCGACTCACTAAAACCACTTACCCAACCCGCCCCTATACTTATTAGTACTATAAATCCAGGGTCACTGAAGACGTTAAAGTCGGCAATAACCTCGTATTGAAGCATACTAATTCACCCCATTTCTCTTCAAATGAAATACCTTGATTCAAGTCTTCCACCAAACACACTTTCCTAAACTCACCATTCCTAACAATTTAACACATATACTCAATTACTTACAAAACTGATAATCACAGAGCGTATGACATCTGTAACAATGAAGCTAAACGAAACTAGTGCACACTCCACACTTCAACGCTCAATAGACAATATACAACCATTCAAAAGAAAGCAGATCAAGCAAGAACGATAGATATACCATGATTTGTTGATTTTGTTCTATAATCTATACCTATAATGACACAATCCAATATTCCAATACGTATACACAACTCCTAGTTCTCATTCGAAGTCATATCGTGCTGATAACGTGTTACAAAACCAAAATTATTCCCATACCAGTCCTTTGGTTGCATCATCATACTATACGGATGTGAATAATGTGATTGATACCCAAACCCCTGATAATACTCACGACCACCACCAGATGTTGCATAGGGCATATTCACCGTCTCCGGTGGATACTGCACCAGAATCGGAACCCTAGAAACCGCAGTTGATCCAAACACGTGATCGGAATCCGACGATCCTTCGTTCGATGACCCCTGCATCCGTTTCACGTAGAGTCTATACTTCTGCAGATGACTAGCGACGTTCTCTCTGGTCAATCCTTCAACGTTCATCAGCTGCATAATCGTCTTCGGAACGGCGTTCTTCGCGCCTAAATGCGCTACAACCTCCACAAACCGCCTGTGCAACTCCGGCGTCCACACCAAACGACTCCGTTTCGATGTTTTCACCGACGATTCGTCGGAGCCACCGCTGTCGACTCTCCGTAGCTTCCTCGAATCGGAACCTTCTGGAGTCAGATCGACGGTCTCCTCACCTTCAACGACCACCTCCTCCGTTTTATCATCATCATCATCATCACTACATGATCTATTATCATTATCATAATCATTATCGTTATAATTATCATCGACTTTATCCAGAAGATGTTGTTTCGGATGAGATCGGAGAGTTGAGAGTGTTTTGTGAGAGGCGCGAGTGACGTCAGTCATGCTCCGGTGAGGCTCCGGCGAGATGTTGAAGGCGGAGGCGAGCTCCGGCGATATGAGAAACTGTGAGAGGGGCGGGAGATCGACGGCGTCCGGCAGCCCGGCCTCCCAAGCAACAGCTCGGCCGTCGTGGTCTCCGGCGGTGATGGTGATTCTAACTTCTTTTTCCATAAGTGTGTTTCTGTTTCTGATGAAGTGATTTGAATGAATCAAACAGCTGTATGACAATTGCTAAAGAATATTATTGCAGGTGGGAGAAGAGAAGATGAGGTGACGTGTGGGGGTAGAAAGGGAAAAGTGGAAGATGAAAGTGCAACATCGTAGTGTGTAGATGCCAGCGTGTATATTCTTTGATATTTTCATCATACGTTGGTTTATTTATATTTTATTAATCTTTTATGTTTATTCCCCCAGCATTCAGCTTTTATATTTCGTTACCTATAATTTATTTAGAAACTTATAATTTTTAAAGTTTAATTCTTATTTTATAAAACTTTTTAAATTTTATTTTTCATATTTATAATTTATAGAATTTATGATTAGTAATCTCAAATTCGAAGAAGCATAATTTTTTCTCTAAAATTTTAAGAGATGAATATGAGAATGAGATATCTAATGTTGGGTCAAATTTAGATGGAGATAATAATTTTGAGGAACATATATGAATGATTTTGTAAAATCAGAATACAAAGTCTAAATAATATTAATATATAAATCGACATGTTTTGTATATGAGAAACTCAAAAAATTTGGTTTACCAAAAATGTTCGACCAAAGATATACGTATAAGAGGTATGTATTTTACACTTTTGTATGATTGTATTTTATTATGTTATGTTACCAACAAAAAATGTTTTATTCGGTAACTAATTTTCAATTGTGATTTGAATTGGTAGCTCAGTTGTTAAAGTTAAAAAATATTTAAAATAATAAAGTTTAAAGTTTTAAAATAAAATATAGATTAAAAATTGATGTAATCTAAAAATATTAGTAAATGTGTGTGAATCGCCCTCAAAAAACAACTCTCGACTAAGGTGTCACAATGACTTTGGAAATACTTAATGTCATGCTATGTATTTTCTTTTTCTGTGAATAATTGTTTTGATTAAGGTTAAGTGATAAAATGGTTGAGAAATCATATGATGATTATTGTTAGGTTATTAGGTCGAATCATTAATCCAAATAACTGCTCATATATTTACTTGTGATGAAATGTTTGATAAAATAAATGAGTTGATAGGTCAACATATTTGATAAAATAGAGTACACAAGTTATCCAGGATATAATATACTTACTGAACGGGTTGAATATGACAATCTAAAATATGATTATTCTTGTTTCACATTTTAAATTTTAAAAATCATTAGACGCGGTGATAATCTTCCAATCAAGGCAGATGTGGAGTTTTAGAAGAACAAAGCGCCCTCCATGATGGTATATAGGAGGGAAAAAATCGAACTAACTGTTAAGAGACATATCTTTGACGAGTTTAAACTAAAAGTTATTTTCCACAAAAATAATCTTTGTTTAAACTAAAATTCTTCACAAACACAAGACTTATATATGCACCAATAATTGATAACATCTAGTATGTAAACATATTGGAACCGCTTTTTGTGGCCAAAAGTATGTTTTAGAGCATCATTTGGAAAATTATTAATTAAGAGTTGTAGTAACTTATAATCTTCGTCAATTGTTATAGATACTTGTACATACAATGAGAATAATCTACTAGTGTTTGGTTAAATGGAATTCAATAAAATTCTATATGAAACTTTTTTTTAATATCATTAACTCCTGGATTTGTAGGTTCTGTTAACATATTTGATTGATAATGAATTGTCTCATATGTGTTTAACATTTATTTTAAATTTAACTGCTTAAACAAACTTACAACCTAAAAATATTATTTTTATCAATTATATACATCAGTTCACTCAAAACTTTAATTCATTTAAATTGTAATTCTTTTGAAACATTTCACTTGTAACTTATTCTCTCTAACCTTTAAACTCTCTAAATGAATTATATAAAGCAAAAGCTTTTAGCTTCTTAAACAAGATTATTTAAGAGAACCTTGGACTTATATTATTCATCATGCTTTTATGCTTTCATTAAAGGCATTCTGGTTAAATGGTATGTGGGTGATGGTTTAAGTTTAAGATGTTTAAGTACCTAGGATTAAACTAGATTCAAAGGGGTTTTCAATAGTGACATGTGCACTTGGGTATTAAGGTAGTTCCAAACATCGATCAAATTTTTTTTAAACAACCTTAGACATAATTTTCTTAAAATATATATTATTTTCGTTTTATGACAATATTTAACCTTAAAATGCACTATTTAAAACTAGTCAAGTGGGATTACTTATATAATATGTCATTTTCAGTCAGGATAATGGATAATCTCGTAAAAGTACAAAAATATATATTTTATTGAATATTTAAGATAAAGGTTTCCGATTAGGATAACATAAACAATAATCATAGTCATACAAAGTGTTTAACGTATTTGTTTATATAAATTCTGAAATGGGCATGATACTTCATATCTACCAGCCGATTAATTTATGGCCGGCCTTTAATTTATTTACTTGTTATGCTTTTTTACCTTACATGCAATATGTTAATCGGAATACTTAAATCGGTGAATATAAATTTAGGAGAGGATGTTAATAGAGTATCTGTAAAGTTTTGGTTAATTGCTTTAAAATATAACTTTATATGGAAAATTTTAAGTGAAAACATGATAATCTTGATAAATTCATCTGTATACAATACTAAAAAAATAACTTGAGGGTCACGTGTTATATTTCTAAGTCCCATAAGCTTGTCTCTTCCTTCTCTTAGATAGTTACCTGAGTAAGAAAAGTTATACAATATTAATCTTTTTAGGTAAAAAATATTTTTTCAATAAATTAAGAAAGATGTTATTACTTTTTTTAGAAAGCAATTTTTTAGAAAATAATTTTTTTAAAACATCAAACTTTTTCTAAAATATAAATATTTTAAAATTGGTTTTTTCAAAAAGTTAATATTTTATAAACTAAAAATAATTAAAAGGAGTTATAATAAAAAATTTGTAAATATGAAAATTTTAATACGGTTTGTTTTAAAAAAGATGTTTAGTTTTTTTTGGAAAAAAAAGTTTAAAAACAAAAGTTTAAAAAATTGATATCATTATTTTATTACTTATGATTATTACTCATACGTAATTTTAATAATATCTTATTTTAAAATATCATTTTGTACTTCATAAAATTTTATTAAATTTAATATTTAATATTTTCAACCAGTGTAATACACGAGTTTACTAAAGTTACTTTTAAATAAATAACAATCAACAATCAGAAATATTATGAAAATTCATAGTCTGATACAACCCTTTCTAGTTAAAAAGAAAACGGTTTTCTTTACTTGTATGCTTTGCTATAACAATTAATAAAGGTTAAGGTCAATCTCTATCAAGAGTCGGTTTGTAATAAGAAGAGTATGTTTTTATGCATAGTTTTTATGTCGCATTACCACAAGTCAAAAGTAGAGATGGATTAAAACTCTTAAGGGTTTTTGATTGAAAGGAATGGAATAAAATTGAGATATTAGTATAATTTTTAAGTAAAGATTATGTTTGATTGGGTAATGAAATGTAAAACTCAAGGGAATGTTTCAACTCAAATTTTATTGGTTGTATGGTTTCAAATTCCTTCTTTAGGTGGGAGAATTTTAAAATCTCACAACCAAAGGAATTTGAGATGAAATATTACATTGGGATTTACATTTCATTAGCCACTCAAATATAAACTTGAAAAGTATACTAGTTTCTCAATTTAATTTCATTCCTTCCAACCAAACGCCCCCTTAGGTTTAGATAATAATGGTAAACCTAAAAATGTAATTTACAATGAGGTTTTTGCTCATTTATGATCCTATGATCAAAAATTATTATGTCTTATTTAATATATAACGCACATGGTTTTATTTATGTTTTTGTTTTATTTAATAATTTACTCTTTTCCATCCCGTGTTTTACACGGGTAACTAAAGCTACTATTAAAATGAAAGAGTAATTAAGAGGGATATATAGCAGCACTACATTCTAACTCATTAAAATTTTCTTTCTGTTCTATATCTATTAAATAACTATTTTAATTACTAATAATATTATCTAATATTTTTACATTACAAATATTATTCTAATTAATTAAGAAAAGTTCTATTTATTAAGAGTAAATTATACTTTTCATCATTTAGTTTTATAATGAGTTTTAGGTCTCATCCTTAAACTAAGGAAATTACAGTATACGTTCTTTATGTTTAAAAAAGTTTGCAGACTTCGTCATTCTCACTAACGACCGTCTATTTTTGATGTTAAATAAGTCATGTGTGTGTCATGTGAGACTACTACTAACCTAAAACTCAAAGTTGAAATCAGAGTAAATTACACTTTTCACCCTTTAGGTTTATAACAAATTTTAAGTTTCGTCCTCAAACTAAGAAAATTACTGTAAACATCCTTTCTGTTTAAATTTTTTGGCACATTTCGCCCTTCTCATTAACGGTCATCTATTTTTGACGTTAAATGAATCATGTGAGAGAAAAATAGTTGTTTTATACCTATTAACCTAAAACTTCAATTCAAAATAATAAAAAAACTAAATAATATATAAAGTATACAACCACACACTCATTCTCACAACTTTCTCTCTCTCAAGCATTCTACACCTGAAAGTCATGTATCTGGCGACTACCATGGCGATGTCTCTGTTGACCACTACCAATGATGATGATGATGATATTGGTGCTGGTGGTGGTGTGGATGGTGAATAGTGAAGATGATGATGTGACTTAAATGGTTTTAGATTTATTTTTATCGTTGTAATATACATATGGGTTAGAGAATGGACTATTCCTTTATATACAAGGCCAATGACTTGACTTAATAGACAAATTAATGTCTCTTAGAGGAAAGGACGAAACATGCAAGTTTTTTTTAAAAGTAAATGACGTTCACTATAATTTCCTTAATTTAAGGATGAAACTTGAAATTTACTATATACATAAAAAACTAAAAGTGTAATTTAATCTTTAAATTAATAAAGAAAACTTAAAAAAAATATAGAGTACACAAGTCCACACTAATTCTCATAGCTCTCTCTTTTAACCATTTATACAGTTGAAAGTCCAGTCTCCTGCGACCACCAACGGCGATGTCTCCGACATCATCACTAGTCACCGCTACGATGTCTCTCCCACGCATCTCTCACTTCCTCTTTCTTTATCTCATGGCCGAAGAACCTTATATCTAAAGAATATATTTGATTTCACAAACCTAGATCTGATAAAGGCGATAATTATTATGGTGATGGAGGTGACGATGATGATGCCCGTCTGCTTGCAGTTTGGGGTTGATAGAGGTACGATGGAGGTTGTCGGGTGGTTGTGGGTTGATGAAGGTGACGATGTTGGTGATTGGGTGGTTGTGAGTTGGGGTTTGATGGGGTGATGATGGTGGTGGTCAGGTTTTCACATGTTGGGATGGTGGTGGTTTTTGAATGTGTATAATTAATTTTGAGTTTTAAATCATAATTTAGGGGTGGATGATAATGATAATGATGATGATGATGATGATGATGATGATGGTGATGATGATGAAGTGGGGGCCGGGGCGTTGGCGTTGGTGGATGATAATAGGGTGGCGGT
>BJCM01000730.1:0-13949 GCA_018326385.1 Flaveria bidentis | reverse complement strand
TATATATACACAAACCCTTCTTCAATTTGGTAAACCTCGATTGCTCCGCTTCACTGAATTCATCTTCTGTAAGTTCATTCAAATCCGTTAGTTTCATGTGTTTTGCTTTGATCTGATGCTGTTACGCGATGTTCATTGTTGTTGTTGTAGCTTTGTGTAGGATGTGATTCTGTATGTTTATTATGTGATTACTGATTGATTGTGTGTCTGTTTGAGTTTTTGATGATATTTCATTTGATCGATTACTGGAAGTTGATATCGGCGTGAAATTTTTGTATGTGTTTTTAGTTTTTAGGTTAGATCTGTTTTACCGATGTGTGTTTTTGGAATCATGTGTTGTTATGAGTTGTTTGTATGGAAATTGAGGGAGATTTTTGTTGCGATTGAACTATTGAAGCTTACATGCATGAGGAATCATTTATAAAGTTCAATGGATGATGATGTGTTTGACATGAGACATCAGAAATTTTGGTGTGGTTGGCATAATATTTTGAAATGGTGTTGTGATTAATTCGGTGTTGTTTGTTGAATTAACTACCCTTTGAATGACTCGTGAAAATGAAAGAGAATGATGCTTAAATGTGCCAGATTAAATGTTCTTAAAAAGCGTTGATATTGCCTATAATTGTTCGTTTACACACGATGCTCATTGTTCTGTATCCATTTTAGTTAGTGCAATGCCTGGTTTCCAAGTAAACTAGACTATTCAGTCCTTTTCAGTAGCATGATTTTTGCAAATTGCATTTTTTTATAAAGTGCTTTGAGATGCTAATCTAGATTAGTGAGAAAATTGTGAAAGTGGAATAATATTCTCTCAATGATTCATTACAAAAGACTACTATTTATACTAAGTAGATGATTAACTACTCTTACAAACCTAACCTGCTAACTAACTCAATACACCAACTCAACTGCAGACTACTTAAAAGTTAGAACTTCTTTAAGCCTATTGTATCAACATTATCATATGTTGGCTAGGTTTTTGGTGTGGTTTCTCTGTTCTTTTTTTGTGGTCTCCCTCTACCTTTACCTCTTAAAAATCCAAGTGTAGCTACGTGTGTTTGTTTCTTTTCTTATGGTTGCCACTTACAAAGGTTGCTCCTAATAACATGACTCTTTAGGTGTAGTTCAATGTTCTAGACATTTTACTCATTTGATTAAAAAAACACATCTCTTATCTATATGATTACACACCCACCTTCATTTAGGGCTGTCAAATGTTATCCATGTACCGAGTAACACGACATTCAATTGAGAAAATCAAACATCAGCAAGTTTCGTCCCTTTGGATTAATGAATAGTAGATTAGTAGCACTGATGAGATTAGTTCATTCTTAATACTATGAAGAACCCTCTTTACATATTTATGATTTCACCCCTCTTTACAAACTTGTATTCCGCATTGCACAATTTCTCTACTTTTATAAATAAATGTTCTTTTTTAGTCGTTTTACCTTATAAATTTCTGTAATAAACAACTTCTGTCAAACACTCAAGACTTTTGATTATCTAATTGTTACAACTTTAAACAAGAAAACAACATTAAACTCTGCTTTGATACAATCGGGTTATCTGGTTTTAATTGTTCAGCATCACATCATCGCTTTCAGAAAGCATGTATAAACACTCCCTAAGAGAACATATTTTTATCATTTTCTTATTGTCATTTGCTATAACCATGTATCAGTAATCCAAATGTAAAAATGTTTCTTTGTTTCATTATTAATATCTATGACAGTTGCATCAAATCTTATGTTTTTTGTCATTTGCATCCAGGTCAGCATGTCGTCCATCTCACTTCCCACCCAAACCATGGTCAGAACCACACCCCAAACCATAGTCAGCGCTTTCCTAAAATACCCCTCTTCACTTCCAACGGTCAAGACCATCTCCAAAACCTTTGGCTTAAAGTCCGGATCATCATTCAGGACAACCGCCATGGCTACATACAAAGTCAAGCTCGTGGGACCTGATGGTGAAGAAAACGAATTTGACGCACCCGATGATTGTTACATTCTTGACACAGCTGAGAGTGCTGGAGTCGAGCTACCATATTCTTGCAGGGCAGGAGCATGCTCAACATGTGCTGGAAAGATTGTTTCTGGTGCCGTTGACCAGTCAGATGGGTCATTTCTTGATGAGAATCAAATGAAAGAGGGTTACTTGTTGACTTGCATTTCTTACCCGACAGCCGATTGTGTTATTCACACTCACAAAGAAGGTGATCTTTACTGAGCTTGATATGTTTTCAAGATATGTTTGGTCTTTTGGGTATCTGAATTTCATCAAACAGTTTGAAACTTTGTTGTTTTAGAGTTGGATTTGTTATGGGTTGAGGAAATGGTGAAGTGCTAGTTTCTCTTGGTAGCAATAAGGTCCAAATGCTATTTTACTTACTTTGGTTTTATTTAAAATGGAATTAATTTTTTTTAAATCATAGTGTCTTTTTATATATTGCCCATGCGTAAATCCTTATAACCATGGAAACACAAAAAGGTTTCAAAACTGACCTGACTAAAGCTAGTAGTCTAATGATATCTGTTGTGTACATTTGTTACTTTTCATGAGGTTGAGGGTTTGAATGCTATTGTGGATAGTGGTGTAGATTTAGGAATAGGATTAGATGTGTGTATATGTTTATAGAAATGATTCAAAACTGACGTCTTTAAACTAACTATCATTGGTCTAGTTGAGTATTTCTAGTTGGTTTTTGTGGTGAAGATTGAAACTCCAACCTGCAATAAGAGGTCTTGTCCAGTGAGGTCGTACTCTAAATCCATCGAGGGTCCAAAGAAAATAGAGGTTCTGATAAAGCCGATGGAACGGGAGAAGGTAGAAGTGGTGTTGGGTGTTGTTCTCACTTTTAATATCTAGATAACTTCAGTCATGCAGTAGGTTAACTCATCTAATAGTATGGGACAAGAGTTATATTCAAGACAATTTGAATGTTTGAAGGGCCAAGTATTATTCGGTAATACCAGTAAATTAATAAGGTAGCTGGTTATAGTGGTCTGGGTCTCAAAACATTGTTTGATAGGCTAAACGATAGAAGTATTGAGTGGCTATTGGTTATTTCGCATTAGGTATAAATTATTTCAAATTAATGTTTTCAGAACTGGATGAGTGAACCAGACGACTAATGATTTGGTAGTTGGAGTGGATGGATTGATAGAACCGGATTTCGATTTATGTTATAATTAATATAAATATTTAAATTAATATATTCAAACATAAACTTTGACAAATAACTCAGTTTGTTATAATTAAAAAGGAGCTTTTATTATAATCCTCATAAAATACAAAAAATGATTTAAGAACAATTTTTTTTCTTAAGGCGTGTAAGCGAAAAAACTGGCTAACGTGTTGGTAATTATAGTGTTATCAACACGTATTTTAATGTATTGGATTTACTTGTTATCGAATAAATAATATTAAAAACTAAACGAGCTAGTTACACTAGAATGCGATCTTGATTTAATCTAATTATTATTTGAGTTATTAAAATTGGGTTTTACTCATAATATTATTGGGCTTCACTTATGTTAAAGTGGACTTCACACACATATGCTTAAGATTTATGTTAATCTGCTAAAGTTTAAAGTGCCCTGAATATGACCAACTAAAGGTCAAACAAAAAATGACCAAGGAACAGAGGGTTTTTAACTCTCTTTCATCTCTCGATTTATAAACAGAAATAAGAAGAAGAAAAAAAGAGATCGTCTTTGTCTCTCTCGATCAAAAACTAGAGAAAATGAGGTTTTCACGACTCACGGTTACCTTTAACACCATCGTTGAACATCACAAGATAATCAAGAAATGCTACTCCAGCTTTTAAATATCCGTCTAATCCGATAAACTCTTGTAAGTATTACCTACAAATAGTATTCATGATGTAGAGACGATCCAAGTGGTTTGATAGTTTGATGATCGAAGTTCATGTTTAAGACTAATAACGTGTTCCAAGTTTGTTTTGTGTGAATTTTGTTGTTTCATATATTGTGTTGGATCAGGTTTAAACTAAACAAGACTTTTCTAGATTCAATTGATAACTTTTCTGATTACAACAGATAACAAAGTGGATAAACAATCAAAACTCAAAACTATACAAGTATGAGATATTTATATTATGAAAACTAAATACTAGAATGAATCCTAATCGTTTATTATAGTTTTAGGATCAATGGCATGTTTTAACCATCAATCTACATTATAGCATACCACGAATGTGCATTACTATTAGTTACTGTAAGAAAGAGGTTCATTTTTATATTAAAATATAATAATTTTAACGATACTCTCGTTAACCATGAAAAAAAATCTAGTACAATACCGTTTACACATACGATTAGAAAAATAAATATAAACAATATTTATGTATCAAACTTGATTTGAATATCCGTCTTTAGTATATACTCAAACGAGTCTTCATATAGTCATCTTGACACGAGTTTTCATCACATTCGAATCTTTAACTATATCCCTTGACTGCAACAATTAATAAACAAAAGATTGACAATTGTAGCTGAGGATTGTGTTAGACACGAGTCCCTTAAAACAGATTTCGCGTCGCTACTCAAAACAACACGTCTATCTCTTATGGTACAACAGCCAAAACAGTATGTACTGTTGGAGAGTGCCTCGGGCCCGAGAGATCACCGGGTAAATTATGTGTTATGATATTATATGAAAAAAAAGTTAAAAATGATGGTGGAGAAAAAACAATATAGAGAGTGCTCCTCTCTAAATTTTTATAAAACTTATTGACACTCTAGAAAATAAATTTCTTCTTATTATCTTTCTTTTCTTATCATGAGTTTAGTTATATACTCATGCTAAAAACTTTACATTAATGTGTATTTTATGATTCACAACCAAAACTTACATTTAATATATGAAATATTTTATGAGACTAAATTAAAACTCTTATTTAATTTATTCATAACATATTTAGTTCAATTATGATCCTTAATAAATATTCATAATATTTATTAAAAGACTTGGTCAAAACATAAAACATCCATGTTAATCAATACATGATTTTATTAGCATTATACAAGAAATTACAACAATTTCTTACTATAATCACTAAAGTTTTACTTTCTTCATTTCGATCACTCAACTTCGAGCATCAATATCTAATTCATATTAGCTTCAGTTTGGACACGGTATAGTTCGTTACAAAATGAGAATTTAAACCAATAAATAAATAACTATTTATATAATAAATACATAAATATAATTACTTTGTGTTCAAAATTCCAACAGTTACAAAGATATGTACAATAAAAGACAGGAAATCAGTACTTCAGAAGATCATCAGTTGCAGAAGTATGTTGTCACAACTACTCTTCGTTACTGACAGTTTTGTCTAATGCAGAAGTGAATCAACATCATCGTTTACACACATGTGCTGATTCACAGTAGTTTAGTATTTAAGAGATTTCGGTAGGTTCATCCTTCTTATGGTTCTACTGGCTAGTTTATTGGACACAATTCATACACACACAAACAAAGCGGATAGAAGGGCGGGCTAGGGCGGCCGATGGGTGGTCCCGTAGCTTAAAACTGCATGACTTGTTGACATCGACATTGACATCGAAGTACTTGTACAAAAAATGTAGCGGGGGATTTTTTTGGTACTCAGTGGATCAACATTGCCTCTTATATGTGAAAGTAACACATATATAATAACTTCTTGAAATGAACTAGTTTGGCATTTTACAATTTTAGTTGATTAGACGGCAAAAAGAGATGGCATAACAAGTCATCTCATACAAAAATACATCAATTTGGTAATTACATTTATCTAATATGTTTTAATCACATCATCTGAAAAATATCACAACAATCAACATTAAGATTATAAAAATATTTAACTTTCAAATATCAGAAGTATCAAATTGAAACATTATCGAATATAAAGATACCAATAAACTAAATATGCTCTTATATTTCATTAGCACTAATTATAAACAGGGGTAATTACACATATTCCCTTGTAAACCTTGTTAATTGTATATTTACTCTACTTAAAATCATATTTGCATGTATCTTCTTTCTTAATTTACTATTGTATTTTTACCCAACTTAAAACTAAAATTGTATATAACCACCCTTCCCCTCTTTTTATAAAAAAATATCAAAATATACTAATTTTGACTTTTTATTAATAGATCATAGGATAACTATTTTACACATTGTTTGTGATTGTCTTTTGTAATGATTTTATTGGTTATGTAACGAACTAAAAGTTTGGGGTGTGTGTTCATTGTATTGTTATTAGGCTTGATAAGAAGAATAGGCTCAACATAGACGAACAGAATTATTAAAAAAACACAAAAGAGAATTTTTTTTAAGAAACTAAAAACACCCATTAGCGAAACACGACTAAAACAAAAAATAAAAAAATAAAATAAAGCTAGCTAAAAATGGATGTAGACTTTTTATTAATAGATCATAGGATAACTATTTTACGCATCATTGTTTGTGATTGTCTTTTTGGTTCCGTAACAAATTAAAAGTTTCGTATGTGTGTTGCATTGTATTGTTATTACTTCAAAAGCTCGATAAAGAAGAATAGACTCAACATAGACGAATAGAATTATTAAAAAACACAAAAAAAGTTTTTTTAAGAAACTAAAAACACCCGTTAGCGAAACATGATAAAAAAACAAAAAAGAAAAAAAGAAAAAAAAAGCTAGCTAAAAATGGATGTATATGAAAATTAAATTTTTTGATAGTGTTGGTAAAAAAAGGGTAAATTATCAATTTGTAATTTATTTTTAATAAAATAAATCAATGGATAAATTTGAAAAAAAAAATTCATTAAGGGAGGAGATATATGCAATATTTGTTGTGAATTTGGTAAATATGCAATTACAAAAGTCAAAGAATGGAGTATATGAAATTTTAATTTTGAATGGGGTAAACATCTAACTAAATTGTTACTCATGTAACTGTACCTTATAAATATAGATTTATACTACTAACATTTTTTCATATATCATGAGTTCTTTATGTAAAATAGGGGTGAGCATGGTCGGTTTGGTTCAGTTTTAAGCTAAAACCAAAACCAAAAATCGATATTTCGGTTTCTAGGTTTTTAAAATCGTTCGATTTCGGTTTTTTCGGTTTTGTTTTTGGGCATCAAGTTTTTATTATTTAAATTGGTTCAAAGTAATAAATTTAAGCTCAAACATTTGAGCTTACATTATTTTGTTGACTTAAAACATATTTTATAGATTATAATAATTACTTAACATTAAAATTAATTAGAATTAATAAAATACAATAACAAAAAGTTCAATAAAAATAATTCAATCTACCAAAACAAAAAAAATAAAAATTATTCTCGAAACCTAAACATCTATCTATTTTATATAGCATAAATTAAATAAGTAATTTATAGGCTAGTCATGTTTATAAGTGTATAAATATACTTCGAAATTTACAAGTTTGGTTTTATGATTGCGGTTCGGTTTTTTCGGTTTCTGTTACAAGCAAAACTAGAACCAAAACAATCGGTTTCTTATTGGTTTTAGTTTTTCGATTCGGTTGTGTCGATTATTACGGTTGTTGTTCGGTTATTTTGGTTTTTTGCACACTCTTAATGTAAAGTACTACGTCTTAAAAGGCCACGTGTGTTATGTGTGTATTTAGTTAATATAAGTTAAACATCTTAAATTTGGATGAGAATATACTACCATAATTAAATACTTTAATTATCTATATCAAATGTAAAAAATTGCATTTAAGTATTTAACCCTATAACTTTTTACATGCACACACCGTTTACTTGCACATATTATTTTCTTTAAAGATGTTGTATTCACGATAATTTATTTTAAAGCATTTACGTCTCATTCTTAAAATTAATCCCGTCCCCATAATTTAGAGAACAATTAAAATTTTCATCAAATTTGATATTACATCACACCCCAAACTTACTTCTTATTTTTCATATTTAAAGACTTACTATTGATTCCTATTATTCTTTTAAGTAACTGTATATGAAAGAAAGATAAAAAAAAAACAATTAAAACCATAAAGAAATATTATTTAGTTGAATGAAGTAATTATGAGAAATGATATATAAAAATATATAAAACTAAATGATAAATATGCTATTTAGTTAAATCATAAGAAAGTAAACATAAAACCCAATATAAATGTTTAAATTCGATAAATTTCATTTGACCCTTATATAAATGTCCAATATATTAATAAGACATGAAACTCTGGTGTACAATTATGGTTAAAAACACATTCAATCAACATGAAGTGTTTCGACCCAAACTTGTTTTCAATTATGTAGAATGATTTGTCATGTAAACATATATAAGTATTTATTCTTAATTTTCAATCAATATGCAAATTAAAGTTTAGGAAAACGTTACTTTCATGACATATGTCTTACAGTTCAAATCAATCATAATATGTTTGAATATTAATAGATAATAGTAGGGTCATCAAGGATGCTGGTGGATGAGAAGATTGATGAAAAATATTCACGGTTTTTTATCTTTATTCATATAATTACATTAATAATTACTATAATTTTTTTTTATTTTCAGTTAAATAATACTTTTTATACCCTTATCATTACTTTATTCTCTCTATTTTATTCACAACCACTTTAAAAAATATTAAAAAATTATAAAGATTGAACAGTGATTTTTCAAAAATACCAATCCACAATAATATACCACATAATATACCAAACACACTCTTATAATTTTAAGGACTTCATTTTGAATACTCTAAAATTCACAAAAAAAAGTTTATACATAAAAGATGATTACTACAAGAAAAATTTATATCCACATATAAATTACAATACTCACACAACTATAGATTCTATAATAGTCATTGCATCATGTATATAAGTGGCAAATCACGTTTTGCATCCAATATTTTGTAAGAAAGTTGTGCTCTTGTTTATGACATCATGCTTATCTCATCCTAACCAATTTAATATTGAATTATTGCAATTGAAACTTAGGAATGAAACCCACTTAGTTTCTAAATAGAAATAGGATAATATATTTCTCGTACCCGATGATGACTTACGTTTCATTCTTTCAAATTTATCATATGAAATATGCAAAACAAAATATTATAAAATAAAATAAAATCAAACGAAAAAAATTAAAATTTTATTTTATTCTTCGTGTCTAGGTTTACATCCTGGATCGTTACATAAGAATTGAAAGATGAAAAAACAAAGAATATAAATATTGTGTAAACGAAAAATTTTAAGAGTAAGCATTTAGGTCTACATAGTGTTTGTCTTTTAAAAGATTTTTATTAAAAAAACTCTGCATAGTACAAATTGACAAAATTAATTCTAAAATTTACAGAAGATCACCCATCACCACTCATGTCCACCACCACCGTCCAGCACCACTGTATACCATCACCAGTTGATTTTAGTAGTGTGCAAACGTTAAAAAATAGACACTATTTATTTTTGTTGCAGACTGTAGTGTTTTGGTCCACATCTTCTCTTGCAAATGTCTACAGATGTGATCCGTATATTGCAAATATTATACTATAGAAAAATAAAATAACATCTAAATCTTAGTTAAATTATTTAATCAACTCGATCCAATATTTGAAAAAAGTGAGATAATATGTGAAGCACTCCAACTTTCATAAAGCCAGTAATGTTAAATTTTCAACTTATACACACGCATAAAAAACACACATACAAACGTGTGTACGCGGGAAACTTTTCCATGAGCGTCAGTTTTTGTGTTCATATATCTTTTTCTCAATTATACATTTTTTGGGCCGGTCACATAATATAAATGTAAATATCAAATATATTATAAACACATCTACTTAAAATGTCACTAGAAATCGAATTATATAAACACACTATTCTTATAATTGTGATGGGTTTTCATATTCTAAAAAGAGTTAATTGTTATTTACGTCCCTGATTTTGATCTGTTTAATCATTTTCATCTAAATTTTTTATCTCTTATGGGTCCCAGACTTTTTAAAAAGTTGTCAATTTTATCTATTTTTGTTAATTTAGTTAGTTACATTTGTTAAGTTAGAGACCATTCAAGTTATCATTCAAACCATTTAGTTTAATTTTTCATTTGTACAAAGACTTAAATGCCCCTAACGTAACAAAAATAATTAACTAAGTTAACGAAAATGAATGAAAATATCAACTTTTTAAAAAGTTAGGAATCCAAAAGAGAAAAAAAACTTTTTTGAATGAAAATGACAAACAAGCTAAAACTCAAAGACGAAAATAACAATTAACTCTTCTAAAAATGATTTGTTATATGTCTTGAAAAGCATTTCTAATTAAACAACTCTTAACAAATACAACCATTATTAACATATTCACCAACAATTTAATTTAGCAAATTTGACTTTATGCATGTCATGGGAAAAAACAACTCTCCACCTTTGTTGTTGCAACCAGCAAAACTAATTATTACTTTAATAAACAACACATCAACGTAAGTTTACTGTTTTGTAACATTGAGATAATGTTTCAAGATGTGAAAAACAACATTTTGGGAAAAAAACCAGAGTGAGGTTGCATATATCACATTGCAAAGTGATTGGCTCCTACATGAACCCTACACAAAATGAGAGGTAAGACCAGCACCATATACGACATTTTACGAACACCCAATAACATAATGTAATACAATAATTCAATAATTTCAAGTTCCATTTGTAACAGTTATTGTTAGCGAGATTTTATAGGCATAATAGACTCACAATTCTTGCTTTAATAACATGACTCATTGCATCATGTTACAAGCTTCTCCGCTTAAACTTAAATTGTTAATGACTTTAAAAAAAAGTATGTTAACTTGACAATACGCTTATTAGGCTGCCATCTCAGCTGTCTACGTGTCAATACACACGTCATATTACATATGTACATATTACCTTGACAATATTTTATATGACTTGAAAATTACAATAGATATTATTTATTTATAGTAGTTTAACCCTTTCATTAATAAATAAAATCAACCAGCTTAAATATAAAATGCTTTAAGTTAAAATTTTTTTATTAGAGCCTGTTCTTGTTTGTTTGTTAGGTCAATATTATGAAAAGAAACATATTTATTTATTAGAATAAAGTTTATCATCAACAAATCAGCTCCTATAGTAAAAGCATATACTAAGAATTAAAAGTGATCATGCTAACTTCCAATTGAAGCATTTCTTTAACTGCTTTATTAGAACTTTAATTAGTTAATCATAAAAGACATTCAAGTAAGTGTCAATCAGAAATTATCATAGATCTTTTATGTGCATATTAAATAATAGGTAATTGCTTACTTTGCTTCCATCTTACTATATTATAATGAAATTTAATTATTTCATATTAAATAGCATCAAATGAATGACAAATTTTATTAATTTGTAGTGTTTTACTCTTTTCTTTTACCCAAAATAGTAAACCATCTAAATTTTATAAATATTTATATGGTAGGGGTGAGTTCAAGAACCTTGAATGGATAATGGAACCAAAGGATTCAGCTCAAATAAACTCTAATTTAACTCATCCCATCGTCGTTGGAATCGGCTCCTCGAACACTAAGCTAACTTTAAAAATCAAATCTCCAAACCTTATAATCTAAACTTTAAACCTTAAACCGTAAAAGTTAAATCCTAAAAGTTAAACTCTAAACCATAAAACTAAACTCTAAACTATAAAGCTAAATTCTAAAATTAAATTTTAAACCCTAAAAATTAAAATTATAGACGAGTGGGTTCCAACACCACTATATTTGTTCAACCAAATTGTTTAAGTTTGTTAATTCGGATCCCATTTCTTTGGGGTTCTTCATGAAATTTTGCTTTATACGATAATATTACCGATCAAATATGTTAATCACTATCTAAATGGCAAACACTCATACCCCATAAATCTTAGTCATACAACAAAGTTTAGTGTGTGACGTAAGGGTAAACCTTACTTTCATCTTGGTGTATAAAGAGGTTACTTTTAAATCCAAATAAAATATAAAAATCATAATTATAAATAAAATACAAAATTCATGATCTTATTTCTTTAGTCAACGCTAGATAGCCGACCTTTGAATCATGCATTTGGCCCTTCTCAAGTTCTCAAACCAACTAACAACTAACCAAGAATGGAATAATGTATCTTTATTTTAAGGAAATAGTCTATTCAAGCAACAAACTTTTTCTTGTTTTTTTTAATTATAATCGCTCACTTTCAAATATATAAAACTAAGATAAAACTCGTGTATTACGCGAGTTAAATAAACAAAATACTAAATTAAATATTTAATAATTAAGAACTATCATTGTGAAATGATTCGTTACTTTTTTTATTCACGGACGTTTGATCAAGTTTATTCAACGGCTTTTATTTCAGACATTTAGTAAGGGTTTGTATCCAGTGAATAGATCAAGCCAATTTATAACTTCTTTTAATAAAAATATAAATAAATTAAGTGTTAAAATTCACAAAAATTATTTAAATCATTCAAATAAGAGTGTTGTTAATTATACTCTTTACTAATATATAAATGAGAGAAAATTGATTAATGGACTATGTGGTTTAACGAAATTGCATATATGGTCTTCAAACTTTAAAAACTACCAAGATAATCCAAACTTTTGTATAATCATTACATGTTTGGTCCCTAGCATTAAATTAATTTATTTTTATGCACTTTATAAAATTTAAACTAACATATGACCAAAAGTGTAACGCCCATATAAAAGTTTGGACTAACTTCACAATTTTGTAAAATTTGAGGACTAAACATGCAATAATTGCACAAAAGTTTGGACTATCTATGTAATTTTTAAAGTCTGGGGACCAATAATGCAATCTGATCAAACCACGTAGACCATTTATGCAATGCTTCTATTAAAACACTAAATAAGTTTTAAAATCACCACCATCAACATACCAAGTCCACCACCACCGTGCACCACACATTGTATTAGTTCAAACGCTTATGTCCAACTGGTTCTGTCGGTTCCGATAAAAAAGAACCGATGCGTGGTGGTGGTGGTTTGATGAACCGATGCGTGGTGGTGGTTTGAAGAAAAAAGTTATTAAATAAAAATCATGTTTCATAAATATTTATTAAAGTCAACTTCAAAAAATATTTACAAACTAATAATTTCAAAACCAACCACTATTATAAGAATCAAAACTATACCAGCTTTTACAGTAGGTTTTTTTATATTATTACGAGCGTGTTTCTTATATTATAGGAAATTATGTAAGTGGTTGTGAGTTAAATAAATAAATAATGTTATTGTTATGTGTACATTTAGGGAAAAACATTGTTCATCTTTATAAAACTTTGTCTAATATTTTTGAAAGTAGTTGTGAGTATAAAAGAAAGAAAAATATAATAATAAATATATAAAAACATATTATTTGATTGAAACTAGTAAATAAAAATTAGTAATATTTAATATAATTATAAGAATAAAGACATAAAATCTGATGTAATACTATAAGATAGCCTCTCTTGACTTCAACTCGTTCCAATTAGAATTTTTTTCAATTCGTACCTAGTCTGACATGATCGTCTAATCCCGTTAGCAAACTTAAATTCATCAAGTTAAATTCGTTATTTGTATACTTTTAATATCGTTGTTTATATACTTATTGTTAATCATTGTTAAAAAAAACTAATTAACGAGGAATGATTGGATGGGGATATCTATATATAACTGTGACATTCGTCATTTACGACTAGCTTTGTATTTGTTATCCTGTATTGTAAACCCGACTCGTTTTGGTCTTCGGATCTTTGAATATTAATAAAATGATGGATTTTATGTTGTAATCATGTTTCATACTTGTCGTGGTGCGACCCACAGTTCGTTTCAGCAAAATCAGTTTTTTTTTAACGTTTTCGGTTCGTTTAAGGTCCGGACTTGTATTTTAACCATCCAAACCAACCAAGACC
>BJCM01000729.1:0-13638 GCA_018326385.1 Flaveria bidentis | reverse complement strand
TATATATATATATATATATATATATATATATATATATAATATACACTTTTTTCCCTCCAACTTTCAAAACATTGGTTTTTACAATTCAAATTGACATGTTTATTTTTATCAAACTACCGCCGTTAAACAATATCCTCTTTTATATCAAGATTCAAACATCAAGCGTATCGATGTAACCTATAAGTTAGTGACGTTTTTGCCTTCTTATACAAACTTTCACACGTTTCTTTTTCTCATATTTAGTGTGCATTTTTCACCCCAAGACATCTCCATATAAGTTTAACTAAAGATAAAATAATAATATCATATCTTTGTTTCACTGATTAAATAAAAAAAAGAAAGTCTCGTTATCTCAAAAATTCCTTCTATCTTCTTAAAAATATTATTTTCTGTCACCTTCTGTTATCTAACTTTCTTTATATACTATTGTGGTTTCTCCTTTCTTTTTATAGTGAATGAACCAGTGGCACCACTTCTTAATAATAATAATATTATTATCATCTTCCGTCGTATCTCCGTCGCCGGAGTTTTCTCCGGCCACCGTATTACCCAATTTTCCGACGTACCCACCGCTCTTCATTCACCATATTCACACACCGGTGCAACTGCACATGTATGTGTGCTTATTTTATCATAAACAGCTTTCTAGAACACATTTCTTTATACAATCGATCTAACTTTTCTCGTTTTTGTTAATTTATAATCAATTCTCTCTAGAAACATTGACTTATTTAGCTCACGTTCATCTTGATCTTCATCTTCAATGACGAATGGTGAACTGGTGAAGTGATTAATGATTATTGCTTCAGTCTCAGGTAACAGATCTCTGAGCTTATGAATGCTTTCAGTTGTCGTTAGTTGCAGGTTTATTTAGTGGCTTTTTGAGGTAATCTGTTGATTCAAGAAGCATTTATCGTTATGTGTTGAATTTTGTAACTACAGATGTTATATTGTTTTATCTGTTTCAGTCTGTTTGAATAGTCAATCGTTCAGACGTTTCACACTGTGTGTACTGTAAATTCTAGGGTTTTAAAGATCAACATGTCGGAGAATAAAAAAACCGATGAAGTGGTGGTGACGATCTCGGGCGAAGAGAAACGAGGTGTTACTGAGTCACCTCAGCGAAAATCGGTTGACTCGTATGCAGAAAATGCAGCTTTTATGCGGAGTCCCAACAGGCCTCCGAAAATCCCCAATCCTGAAACGTTAACCAGAAGGAAAACCTTGACGAGATCGGTTTACTCGAAGCCGAAATCGCGGTTCGGTGAGCAGTCTTTGATTGACCACAACATGTTTGATGATATGCCTGAACCAGTTGGGCAGACCTCAAACTCCCCTGCAGGCATCGCGTCGAATCGGGCCTCGCCTAGAGTGGCAGGCAACACTAGCGCTTCTCCGAATGGGACGCCGTTGAAGGAGACGGCGAGGACTGTTTCGATTACTCCGAAAACGCCGTTGATGGCGTCTCCTGGAGGTGCAGGGGGAGTTGATGAGGATGAGGAGATTTACAAGAAGGTGAATATTAGAAAGAAGCTTAAGTATAAGAGGGTGAAGATGAAAGTTTTGTTTGAATGGATAGTGTTTCTGTTGCTTTTGAGTTGTGTGGTTGCTAGCTTGACGGTTAACGAGTTGAAGCATTACAAGATCTGGAGCTTGGAGTTGTGGAAATGGCTTGTGCTTATAACAGTGATCATTTGTGGTATGTTGGTGACTAAAAAGCTTATGCATTTTATTGTGTTGCTGATAGAATTGAACTTCTTGTTGAGGAAAAAAGTGTTGTATTTTGTTCATGGGTTGAAGAAGAGTGTTCAAGTATGCATTTGGTTGATTGTTGTTCTTGTTACTTGGACATCATTGTTTAATGGCCAAGATGTTGAAAGATCAAAAACAGCTTCCCGAGTTTTGGACTATATTACTTGGACTATTGTGTCCTTATTGGTTGGTGCGGTTTTGTGGCTATTGAAGACTTTATTGTTGAAAATCTTGGCGACATCGTTCCATGTCAGCAATTTCTTTGATAGAATTCAAGAATCGATCTTTCTTCAGTATGTTCTTTTAACACTATCGGGCCCTCCACTTATGGAATCTATACAGATGGTTGGGGCGAGTACAAGCACGAGTCAGTTGAGTTTTCAGGTGAAGAGAAAAGGGAAGGAAGCAAAGACGAAAGAGGTGATTGATGTAAGTAAACTTCATCAAATGAAAAGAGAAAAGGTGTCTGCTTGGACTATGAAAATGTTAGTTGATGTGATATCAAGCTCCGGGCTCTCAACTTTTTCGGGCGAGCTTGAAGAAAGTGCTTATGATAGGCCAAGTGAATCTGCAGATAAGGAAATCACTAATGAGATGGAAGCAATTGCTGCTGCTTATCATATTTTTAGGAATGTTGCTCAGCCTGGTTTTACGTAAGAACATCTAATCTACAAGATCTTTTAATATGTTCTCATGTATTGATGATTTATTAATAAATGACAAATGTTTATGATGTAGATACATTGAAGAACTGGATTTAAGGAGATTTATGATCAAGGAAGAGGTAGATTATGTGTTTCCACTGATCGATGTGGCTGATAAAGGACAAATTGATCGGAAAACATTAACAGAATGGGTGGTAAGATTCTTTATCTCATTCATATGATGGAAATATATAGGAGTATAATTATTCTAATAAAATTGGTGTACATATAGTTAAAGATTTGAATGAAATTAGTTCTAGTACAAACAAAAAAAGGGAAGTGATTAGTTTCTTACATTTCTCACAAATCGCAAATGAGATTCTATTATCATGACCTCACTAATAGAAGAAAAAAGTGAAAAACTGTGAATAATGACTCATTGAAATAATGTAGTTTGTTACTTTATGCAGGTGAAGGTTTACAATGGTCGGAAAGCTTTAGCGCATGCTTTGAGTGATACGAAGACAGCAGTAAAACAGTTGGACAAGCTTGTTACAGCTGTTTTAGTTGTTGCAGTCGTAGTTGTGTGGCTTCTTTTGACTGAAATTGCTACAACCAAAGTACTTGTTTTACTCTCATCACAGCTTGTTGTAGCTGCTTTTATATTTGGAAACACTTGCAAAACTATCTTTGAAGCTATTGTGTTCGTTTTCATAATGCATCCATTTGACGTTGGTGATCGATGTGTCATTGATGGGATTCAGGTACCATATGCAAATTTTAATGTTATCTATACTCTCTTCCCTCCATGAAAATTGCAACAATTTCCTTTTGGGCATCTCATATGTATAACTTTGAAGGCTTCAGAAATGAATATGATAAAATATTCCTTAGACGTCTTTTAATGGACAATATTTCTGATTTTCTTGGGTGGTTCAAGTTTAATTTAGTTTGTTGCATTTGATTGATGGACTATTTGTTATTTGACAGATGATAGTTGAAGAGATGAATATCTTAACGACGGTTTTCTTGAGATATGATAATGAGAAGATATACTATCCCAATGCGGTTTTGTCTACAAAGCCCATTAGCAATTTTTATAGAAGCCCAGATATGGGAGATGATGTGCAATTCTCTATTGATTTTACAACACCTTTTGAGAAGATTGGGCTACTGAAAGACAAGATAAAAAAGTCAGTTTAATACACAATATTTTACATACATACTACTTGCAATGTAAATTCTGGCTGTATACTGAATGATATTGTTGTTACTTATGGTTAGGTATTTGGAGAAGAATCCCCAATTGTGGCACCCAAATCACAGTGTAGTCGTGAAGGAAATTGAAAATGTAAACAAGATAAAAGTGGCCTTGTATATCAATCATACGATGAATTTTCAAGATTATGCTGAAAAGAACAGGAGGAGAACTGAACTGGTTTTAGAGCTGAAGAAATTCTTTGAAGAGCTGAAGATCAAATGCAATCTCCTTCCTCAAGACGTTCATTTGCATCATACAGAAACAACTGCGCCGCCCGCCAAATAATCACACAACCTCGTGTTTAAAGGTCTCATCTTTCTCTGCTATTTATGATATGAAAGAGATCTTAACTTTTGAGTATCTCTAGTAGTTCAATTAATGTGTTTTGACCTTTAGTTAAACAGGGAGAATCTTATGAAGAACTAGAACCATATTCATTAGTAATTTATGGCAACTGACACCGATTATATAAGTAAATTAGCTTAAAGTGTATTTTCAATGCATACAATGTTTAAAAAGAATTTAATTGTTAAATTTATATTATTGATGTTGTTATGCATACTTTAAAGTCATATTGAATACACTAACTATTAAAAAAGCTCGCTTATTTTTGAATGATAAGAAGTGTTTCAGATCATTCGAAGCCGACCCACTAGGCCATTTTGACAAACTACCCAACTTGTTTAAACGGTCCATTTTCTGATCTCTGACTTTTACTGACTTTACATTCCTTTTAATCACACAGCTCGGATTCTATGTTTTGAAGCCACATTTTTGCATTCAGAATCTCCTGCACACATGAGGCAGCCATATATGTGTTTTTAGGGAGGTATGTATTATGTAATATTTAAACTTTGCAATTCGTTTGTGTAGACAACTTAGAAGATAGAAGTTTCCATCTATGCTATGCATGACTTGTAGTCACTTTGAAGACATATGACTAGAATAACATCACATAGTTACTTGTTGTCATGGTTAATTTTTTATTCCAAGATAACTTTTTTCATCCCTTTCTGAGATATGCTGCTCTGTGTCGATTTAATCTTGTAACATGTTTTATGGTGTGTTGTATGGCTCGAATTATTCGCTTAATATGTGCTGCATTGCGACTCATGTTCTTGCATGTGATGCGCTAGCAAATCCTACATCGTCTGTTTGTTCACATGAGAGATACTGTCACTTAAGGATACCCGTAAGATACTGTTCAGCAGGATGTACTATAATAGCATTTATTTTTTAAAAATTTTATAATAATTTTGCACTAGAAAACACTACAATTTGGATGATGTAAACATGCATTATTTCACTTAGTGGAAATCTGAAGGAAAGGAGATAGTCAATGAATGCAGAGCCCTTTGTTTGTATTGTATGGCTAATGGCCTTGTGGTCCAGATCACAGTACTCACAGAAAACTGTACGACACATGTCATATAATTGTGAACATCATCATTCATCCATGAATACAAATAAAATAGCACCTCACTTTAGTTCGCACTAGAAGTAATATGACACGTGAAGTATCATTTTATTTACATTGTGTAACAATATCCAAATTATACCAATTTAATACTACACAACCTCTCTTCACACTCACCATGACTCCATATATAAGAAAGCCTCTTCCAAGAAGAAGCAGCAGCCGAAACTCTTGTGACTTCGTGAGAGTGTGCGCTCTAAAATAAAAATGATAAATACCAACGGATATTGGTACGCCCATTACCACTACCTCTATTAAGGAATACATAAACAAATTTAAAACTTAATTAAGTTATAATTAATTGTATTTGCATAGGCTTAGTTTTAAACAAACTTTATATTGAAATGTAGATAAAATTAAATATGTCATAACAGTATATTATAACTTTTAAAAAATATTATGTTGTGAAAACGATCCTTAACTAACACACAAAATGAAGAATTGAATATATATTATATTTGATTTAACTCGATATTGAATACAATTTATACCGGAATATAAATAAAAATTACCAAATTGTAATCCTATATTCGGAACTTTGGAAAAACTAGTTATAAGAGAAAAAATATATGTTCAAGTCAATTATCAAATTAAAAAATAAAATAATGATAAAAACTCCGGAAAGAATAAAAATAATAAATGAACTAATAAAAGCTTTAACAAAGTTATTAAAAGAGTAGTTTGATCGAACTACTCTTTGGTTGAACAACAACAACGATACCTAGTTCACTTATAACAAAGTTATTAAAAGAGTAGGATATAGACAAATGTTACTTCAATTTCTCCACATAGTATAGAGAGACTTTCTGTAGAGAACTCCAACTTAGAAAACAATTTAAATACCTTAACCGATAGTTGTTGATTCTTTGCTTAGATTTTCAACAAAGGACTCGTCAAGATCCTCACAGGTGCGTTTGAGAATAGCTTGAATCAGAGTCGCACACCTGCGAGTCCATCACTTGTTGCACAAAAGTTGGAACTGCTAGCTTTAACTTTCGTTGATGCTAAAGAGAGCTATACAAGTTCACTGTTCGTTTTGTTACCATATGTAAGAACCTGCGTGATGTGTTTGAGGTGTTGAAATACGTAAGATTTAGTTTTGATGACTTTTACAGTAACATTCACCCCATGGTATCAAAGAAAATTTACATCAACAAGTCATTTTTGAAAAAAAAAAATGCATGACGAAACTATGACAGAAATAAACTTGTTGCAACGAAAACTCAAATTTTATAAAATGTTCATAGTTTAAAAGTCATTTTAGGAACAAAATGTAAAATTCAAAATTTTAAAGCACATGACGAATTGTACGCTTGTGTTTTAATAATCTCTAAATTATCATGTGTAACTTTGTTTCGAATGAAATGTATATAAAAAGAAAATGTCATAATGATATATTTGGGTTTATAAAATTTTATATTTTAGAACTTATAAGAGTAGGAAAAATAACCTGAGTGTAGCATGCGCAAAAAAAGGTTGAAATAAAATAGAAAAATTCAAATGCAAAAGTTTAGAATATAGATGAGGAATGTAGTTAAATTTAGGGAAATTTATATATTTCCCCCTAAAATCATCATCAATTACATATGTACTTAACTTAAAATTATAATTACATATATTTTCTTGTAAAACTTAGTTAATTACATATATACTCAAATTAAAAGGTTAATTACATATATCCTCTTTAAAAAGTTTGTTAATTACATGTATACCAAAACTAAAAGTTTAATTACATATCCACTTTATTAAAAATAAATATTACATATTTATCTATCTGATTACTTTTATTAAAAATAACTTATATAATTAGTATTTTTACTCTTATTTTTAATAAATTATAAAATTATGTTTTTCGTTTTTACTAGTTTTTCGAGTTTGGATTATTTGCTAATATTCTATACTAACTTTTTTATGTTTTTTTTTTTATTTTTTTACCTTTTGATGTTAATTTTCTAAAGTTCATGTATGAGACACTTCCAATCATGTTATGCAACATTACACGAACATATAATTTTATATTGAATAATGAGACTGTAAGTTTCTTGTACAAGTACCGGAAAAAAAGTAGCATAAAAAGGTAAAAAACAAAAATACATAAAAATACTTTAGTATAGAAATATTAATAAATAATCAAAACCCCAAAAGCAAGTAAGCAGGAAAAACATAATTTTATTGTTTAATAAAAATAAGAGTAAAATACTAATTATATAAGTTATTTTTAATAAAAGTAATCAAATTGGATATATATATATATATAATATTTATGTTTAATAAATTGGATATATATATAATTAAACTTTTAGTTTGAGTATATATGTAATTAACTAAGATTTAGAAGGGTATATATGTAATTAAACTTTTAATTTTTGTATATATGTAATTAACTAAGTTTGTAATTAAAATTTTAAGTTGAGTATATATGTAATTGATGAAGTTTATAAGGAGTATATGTAATTCTCTCTTAAATTAATAACCACTCATTGTAACTTTAATTTCTATTGATTTTAGTTATGCTGATGGATCGAGACAGATAACACAACTATTTCTAGCCATTATGATCCTTTTTGTTCTGTGGTCGTATTGTAATACAAACTTACGAAAATAAGACTATAAATATTGAAAAGATCGAATAAACAGATTTATCAATCAAATAAAAAGTTTATATATTAATCTTTACATATCCTACTACTGATGGGGTGATAGTTAGTTTGATACGTTGAAAGATATCATTATTGCCAAACCTAATATCTACATTGCCTTTACAAGCACTTCAACTACAATTGTGAGTGGGTGCTATATTTTTTTAGTTTAGGATAAATTAAATTTTAATAATTTAAATTATTATTTATTAGTCTATCATAACCTATATTAATAATTTAACTAGCCGCACTTTTAACTTTATATTTGTTGCTAATAAAAACCTTAGTAACATACACATCTTCTTCAAACCCATATATCATCTCCACAAAATAGTAGCTGAATCTTCCAAAACACTTTGATTTGCAAACATCCACAACTCCATTGATAAATGCATCACTTTTCTGCATCTGTTAGCTTCCCAAAACCCCCCTTTTCACCAAATTGCATTCTCTTCACTCCTAATACCACAACTTCTGTCAGGTAATTTTATTGTTACCCATTTGTTTTCTGTTGATTCCTTTGCAATTATGGCAGTTTTGGAATGATTTTGGGCATTTCTAGTTCATGATGTTTCTGTTGAAATTAGGGTTCCTTTATTGTTGTGATATTTGATGTCATGAAATGGCAATGCACTTTTGTCGATTGTTCTACGTTATCATTGGTTGATGATGAAATGTAAAATATTAGAATTTATTATCAGGGTTTGATTAGAATGAACTCATAGATCCAGTTAAGCTTCCATGGTTATATATTATAACATAACTGTTTAATAATATTATTTAGTATTTTACTATCCTACATAAAACACGTAACAAGTTTAATGACCAATTTGGGATATAACTTATGAAACAGTTTTGTTGTATATTAACATATTGCATGTATGTGTATTGGAATATAGATGAAACTTTTCATGTTAATGAATGATGATCATCTTAAGTCACAAGTGAATTTTAGTTTAAACTTCCAGCTTAACATTAATAATATGAATGTGTTGAGCTTCAAGTCACAATTTTAAAGTATGAAATTGATTTAACTTTCTTTGGTCAATTATTAGTAAGTTTTATAGTTGTGTCCCACTAGGTGTTGTTGAGTTATTGTTTAAAAACCTAAAAATAAACAACCTAATACACAAATAAACAAGTTAAATATGAAAAATAACACCTTTTCTTTTGAAAATCTATTTCCACGTTAATTGACGATGATTGAATCTCTAAAACAAAAAATATTAGGTAAGTACTAAACTTAAATATTTTTATGACAGTTAAACAACAATACATGATACAGTTATTAAATATTCTAAATCGATTAAGAAGTCAGGGGTCACTCGCCAATTCGGTCACCAAAATCTCGACCCCGTTCTACCGTAAATGTTGCTTCCGATCTTCCCACTAGGCCCCAACCCCTTTTCGGAGCCCGACTCCAAACACCCTAATCAGGGTACAAATCAATATTAAGTAGAACTAGAAGGGGTTACTGTGCAAAATACTCCACCAAGGGTAAAATCGTAAATGCACACGTTAACAAAGAGTGTAAAGTGATAAGAGCCTCACAGTTGAGAACCCCTCCCGCTAAAACTGAGAGAACGAGATGGCGACAACAACCACCAGTGCGCACGTTAGCACCAGCCACTTCAACTCGAGGTTTCGCCGGAATATTCCGCCGGAGTTATCTCCGGTGAGAAAGTTGAAAGCTACAACGGTGAGGTGCGCAGTGTCCCCCGATGAACAGAGGCAAAGTAGGCGATTGGTCTCCATCTCTCTCGTCCTCTTCCATTGTCTATCGATCCCTAAACGTACGCCGATGTTTGATTGTTAGTTTGTAGTTTGTACATATGTTTCATCAATCAGCACATGAAGCTATACGAAATTGAGAGATTGATAATCGATTAACATTCTGAATTGACAGTATTAGTTGATTTATGATCGGATTTGCTTAGTGTTTTGAATTGAGATCTGGTTTTGACTTTGAATTTGAATTTGGATGCAGATGCTGTGGCAGGTAGTCCGTTTGATAAGTACGTGAAAAGGTAATGGTGGACGATGATTTTGACTTTGGTCAAATACCTTAGATCAATAGTGACTAATATGAAATTGATTGCAATATTACATATTGATAGATGGCATAACGCCTTCTCCTTTAATTAGGGTTGTTTGCTCTTTAATGTTTGAGCTATAGTCAACTTCAATTTGAGCACATAAAGCAAATCTGTCTAGTTCATTGTGTAGTTGTTCGATACAGTCTGGAAGTGTTTTGAGTTCTAACCTTTCAAAATAGGGGTTACATTTATAGGTTTCTGATGGATGTGATGGTCATGCTATGATATATGGGTATGTAATGTGAATATGTGATGGCAGATTGGTAATGCTATGTATGGTATTTGCGTATGCTTTGTGATGGTAATGCTATGTATGATATTTTGATATTTGGGTGTTTTCCTTTGAATGGGTTGGTTATAATTCTAACTGGTCAAATGGGTTAAGCCAAAAGACTAACTAAAACGAATACGGGTCAAAAAACATGTGGAGTGTACTTAACTGCATAAAACTTCCAAACTCTCTTAACCTTAAATAAAAATCATTGCTGTAATAAATAGTTTTTTTGTAATCATATTTCAAAAGGAGTTGTTGGTCGTCCTACACTTAAAGATGAGCTGTTTGACCATTCTCACCCGACTGTTAAATTTTCACCTTTCTTATATGAAATGAATCATTATATTTGATATTAATCATTTCTCTATATGTCAACTAGAAAAAAGCTTGAACCATTGGAGTCTTATGTACCAGCTATCATATTGACAGAATTGCAGATTAAAGAATTAGGTAATATTAGTGTCTCTAGCTTCATCACTTTTGACTCAGTTACTTATGAATAGGCCTTTGGGGTTATCTTTTTTTTCTAGCATGTAATACAGGTTTAATAAAACAGTTAGATTTAATTAAACATGCAGAATGGATCAAAAGTCGCCCAAGGTGTATTTAGTGCATGAACCTCCTAAATCATTTTATACAAAATACAATATTAGTGAGTATGTAACACTAATGGTTTATTTATTTATTTTATTTTTTGACAAAAAAGTGGTTTCAACCCAAATCTACCCATTTTGACAGGTACCAAATAGGCTTCCTGTTGACCCGTCACCCTACTTACTGAATTTGTCATTGTTTATACCATTCACCAGTTTAGTAATACCTTTGCCTTGAAAATTTGTAGCAATTTCCATTTTAGTGTTCCCTCTAGAGAATTGCAACAATGTCTTTTATTAGAGCTTTTCCAAGTTAACTTGTCCATTTTCTTTTGAATCTACTTGACTATGGGGCTGTTTGGTAGCATCTAAATCAACCTCTTAAGAGGTTCAGATGTCTGAATGGGTCAACACTTAATGGTTCAGACTGTTTGTTTCATGAGCGTATGTTTGAACCATTCAGAAATTTGCCTTTGAATGGTTAAGCATTATACTAATGTTGAATGGTTAAGAGGTCTAATGCTGAATGGTTAAGACCTCTTATCTGGATTGATCAAACAATTGTCTTTGAGTAGTTAAGCATTATACTAGCTCTTAATGGTTCAGATCTTTTAATGGTTCAACACTTAATGGTTCAGAACTCTTATTGGTTCAGCACTTAATCATTCAGAAATTGCCAAACAACCTCTATATCTCCCTAATTTGTCATTCCATAATGGATATTTTAGACATTCGACTCATTTTCAGACGTTTAATTGTTAGTATGATTTAGGATTATATTGATATTCTGCTAAGATTATATAAAACCTCATTATTGTATGCTTTATAGGTAAAACACTGGAAACAGACCAGCCTCAGTATGCTGCATGCAGGAGTCTATTACGTGCAGGCCCAGCAGCATCATTACGTATGAACATTCGAGCAGTAAGTCCAGACCTTTGTGAACTTTCTTAATGATTTAGCAAATAAGTTCAAATAATTTGTGAAGTTGTGAGCAATATGTGAATGATTGTGTGTTTGGATAAGCATTTATGTTCATAATTTCATATTAGGTTCTGAAATGAATGTGCAGGTAGCACAGTATGCAAATGAAGCTGGCAATGATCAAAATGCTTCTAATAATGTGGATCAATGTCTCAAGTACAACTTTTGTCATAAATTTAGTAATTTATATAACGTCTCATGAAAATGGTAATGATATTTATGACCAGCTTTTTCTGACTAATGAGTTTCTTGTTTGAAGAGCGTTGGAAGAACTTGATTCATTGTTGCTACATGCATCAAGAAGTGATCCTGGAGCTTCAGTCAAGTCAATGAAGTCAAATATTGGCATAGCTGTTAATGCATTAAACAGGTTTGTATCCAAACAACTGTGCAATTATGGATGATCCACTCTTCTACCAACATGTATTTCCAAATAACTCAGTTCAACCTAACGACCAAGTCAAACTAATTAAATGAACCCAACTACAAACCTAGAAATACATAGCCTAAAATTCCAATATACATTCCACGTGAACCTTAAGCTTCATCCATGCACACCAAACTTTAAACAATGTAAAATTACCAAATAACAACCCATGAACTAAACCCGATTAACTCAACAAAATCTAGCTTCTACTGTTTTTTGTCTTTAACCCTCTTGAAGGCCAACTACCAAGCACAAGCTGTGTTTTTTATCTGATTCATTGGTTAGTATAGTAATGGTGGGTCTTAGTGAGTTTTCCGGTAACATGTTCTCACAATAAAATTGGATTAGTATGTGATCTATTGTTTTATTTTTAAGTAGTTATGCAACTGCCTACATGTCCTTGAGTCCCTCTAGAGATCTCAGGTTCAAATCCAACTTCCACTAGTTTCACCTTTAACCCCCTTTAAGGACACCCACCAAACACAAGTTGTTCTTTTTATCTGATTCCATTGGTTAGTATGGTGTTGATGGGGTCAGTATGTGATATTCTGTTTATTTTTAAGTGTAACGGGTTCTCATAATAAAATTGGATTAGTTTGTGATCTATTGTTCTATTTTTAAGTGCTTATGCAACCATATACATGCCCGTTAAAATGCAGCTTACTTCAGACTGTTCCTGCTGATATACTAGAAAAGGGAAAGGCTATAGCTGATGCATACAACACTCCTGAAGAGGACTATCCACCAGAAAACTTAGACCCAAATTTGAAGCAGCTGGAGTCGATACTTTGATTACGCCACCTGTATACAGTATGTACAGTTGGTGATTACAGAAATGCAGACACCGTATTTTTGTAATTACGGTTGTCTAAATTACTAAATACTATGTTAAAGGCGAAATAGGCAAAATGTAACTGTACTAGCACTTGAAAGATATGTCGATTACATGTTTGTTCTTTCATGATTCTAATATCGTTGTCATGTTTGATCAAATGTTATATCGATATCGAATTACTTGATCTTGAAAGATCCGTCTTCTTTCAATATTTCATGCTAACATCGCACGAGTGCACTATGCGGTTATCACAAACATATTAGTGCTTTTAAAAAAAACATGCTCATATTACCGTAATCCCATTTACTAGATTTTTACGATCTATTTGTAATAGATTACAAAGTGAATCCCAACCAAACCAAACCCGATGAACAATTATTTTGTTAGTTTACTAAAAAATCATGTCAAACGCTCAAACCCCACTTAACACGAAATCTAAACAAATAGACCGATCGATATCCCTAAGGGTAAATTACGAAAATAACGATTTGACCAAATCGAATTACTAAAATAACCGGTCAAAAATGAAGTTTATTAAATAAAACAGTCAATCTTATTGCTTCACGTGTTCATCCCTCGCACAGAAAAGCGTGTCAGCGATGTACATCTCTCGCTGACGTGACTTTATCCCTCGTTGACTCAGCGATGGACTATGG
>BJCM01000728.1:0-10500 GCA_018326385.1 Flaveria bidentis | reverse complement strand
TATAAGTAATTTATATGTGTATTTTATAGTTATATATGAAACTTAACGATAATCTTATTTCCAAAACCAATTGTTCAATCTTCTGTTTTTACCCATTAAAATCCAAAAAAATAAAAAAAAAACTAAAATCCGGTCCGACCACCAAACAAGACCGAACCACTTCAAAACAGTGATGCAGCCCGGTTCGGTCACCCCTCCTATTTCCGGTCCGACCGGCTGATCTGATCCAATTTTCAAACCAATGATAAATATGTCTCTTAAAGCACAAGTGGTTTTAAACATGCATCTAAACTAGTTCTAATACTTTAGTCTCGTTGGTGATTGCTCTTATGATAATAAGTTTATATTATTGATGGTGGAAGTTGATTAGGTGATATATAATAGTTATATAACTACTTAAAAAATGCTTCACCAAGTTTTTAATATCTTTAAACTATTAAATTAATTAGATTCTTGCATAATTTTTTTTATTCTTTTTCAAACAGTTAATTGTATCATTGATGAACCACTGACCCACCGGCCCATCAATCATCTTCGTACTCAAGTACGTAATACAAGACCACTCTTAGAAATAAACTTATCATAGGTAAGAGAAAATCTCTAGCCCAATCTAAATCTTTTTTTCTCTTTTTGTTATAAATAACATTTGAAGTTTGAACCCAAGATCTACTTGTATTTTAATGAAGTATTGAGACAAATCATCTTAACGGTTTAAGTTCAGAATATCAGTACTTTTTTTAATGACCAACGAATAATTTTTAAGCTCAATCACCTGGGTAAACCCATTGGTGAAAAGCCACCCATGCCCGCGAACACATACAACGCTGGTGACCCGGCTCGCCCACCATTCCAAGGGAAAACCACCACCCAAAGACCCACTATGGTGAAACATTTGGCCCACTTGAAACATATTGCACCTAATAAGATTTCAATCAATGACATTCACTTTGAAAAACTATAAAATGTATCATCTTAAACCAGTTAATCTAGGTTTTATCAGCAGAATATCGGTACTCTTGCATTATTTAATTTTAAAGTTTTGATTTAATTATATTGTTGTACAGTACAACTGTCACCCAACACACCACTACGTTTCCAAGCGTGCGCCGTCCAGTGTCCATCCCCTGCGTCCTCGTAGTCATCCACGTGATGTTAAGAAACAATTCCATTACTACTATAGACTTTCATCATACATATCTTTAATCACTAAAGTTGCTTATTTTTTATATTTTTAAAATTACAACGTTATGTCAGTCACTAATTATAATTACGTCAACACTTTTACATGATATAGAGTCGCGTATCCATTTTCTTCCATGATTCAATTATTCCCTGCTAGAATTACATTGAAAAGGTTCATAGGTGAAATAACATTCGTGTGTTACTTTGATTCACATACTATATAATTATACGAAGATCCCATCAGAAACAATAAATACATAAAACAAATGCTTTATATTTGATATGATGGTTTAATAGTTGAATTTAAATGAAGATAATACATTGTTTAAGATATGTGAACCACATATAACTTCTTATGTATCATATTGTGTAAAATATAAGAACTACAATACATAAAACTGATATATTAGGAGATATGGGACTATAAGCATTACATAACATTATCTTTCCATAATAAGCTAAGTTAAGTGTAGGAAAAAACATGTCAAGGTAAATTGCTATTTATTTCTTATTAAAAAGACACTTAAAGTCAAATGTGTTATCGTCTTATTAATTTAGCAACTGGTTTTAACAAAATTTATCTGATGTATTGCATGTTCTATTGAAAGAAGGATTCGTTGGTGACAAAAGACCAGAAGTAAGAACTGTACTTCATTTTTATAGATACTTATTTAAACAAGTTAAAACGTAAAAGTTGTCAATGTTGCATTATACTGTTAACATTAGTTAGTAAATTAAAAAGGTTGAAAACAAAATATAAATGCTATGAACCAAACAAAAGGCAAGAAGGTATGAATCGCACTCATACCATAAGATGCTGAAAATATACCACTGGTGGTCAATAATATTATTTGAAAAGAGTTGTACAACAAGCGCATGATTGACTTCATGAACAAACCAAAAACAAGAATTGATTTTGTGGTTTTATAAAACTATGATATATTTGGATCCCCGTAAGAATACAAATAATATGATAAGCAAATAAAACAATCATTGCATGAGTCTGCTAACATATGTTTGTTAAATATACACGAATAAAAAATGACACGCCAAAGGGTTTTCATGTACAACATTATTTTTATTAGCATTTAATACAATAAAATGTGATGTAAGTGGATTCACTAACATAGTGTTGCATAACAACTGTAAAGTCGTATTACAAGATAAATGACTAGTTTTATGCTTTGCTCTTGCATAATTTGAAAAGATTGTTTTGGTAGTACACCTTGTTTTTTTTATAATGTGGCCTATTTTGTTAATGATGTGGATATTTTATATATTCAATGTCCTCTAAAATATCTATATATTGGCACTTTCAGAACTTTCATCTAGTTTTACACGTATAAGATATTATAATCACATGTTTTAAAGGTGACATTCTAATGATTAAGTGGTGTGTTGTACAATTAAAATGTTAGTGTTCAAATCTTGTAGGATGAACTAGAAAATTTAAGAATTATTGTTCCAAAATATACTATAATCACATAAGACTATAACTTTATCAAGGAGGAAAGACAAAAGTGAGGTTGCACATTGTTCAAATTTATAAATACCTAACAGATTTATAAAATCATAATTATGGATCATGTACACATACTATAGTTTCTACAAGTAGTATTTGTCTATTCATCTTTTCTTAGTTATTCAATTATTTTGCTTAACTTCCAGCCCACTCTGACCCATTGAATGAACTGTTGAGTGCTTCCTTTATTTATACAAGTCTCCTCCTATTTCAACATGATCGTGACAGAACCAAAACCTTTATATCAGAGGGTTATTATAAAGTTGTAGTTTTTACCAACTACAACTAAAGAGCCGATCACATATTTTTCTTAACTAAAATTTAAATTATATAAATGGTTTTACCAAATCTAATAACCGGAGAATCAATAGACCATTAGACCCTTCCTTGTTCCGCCTGTGATGAGTTATAAGCATACCCAAAATTGCCCATATATTTTAAAAGCATGTCATTTGTGTTATCTTAAAGTCTTTGTAACTTGAAATTGAACTTATTACCTGAATAAAAATTTAATTCCATTCGAAACCAAATAACTTGATTTTGATTAGATAATTTAGGTTGACCCAGATTACACATTCTATATGTAAATGGGCATATATACAACCACCCGCGACATACAAGAAGCTTTTTCAAGTTAAAACAAAATATAAATATAAACTCGACCAACATTTCATTTAAACCTTGTTATAAGAAAATGTCAAATAGGCCCCATGATGCACTCTATATATCATCCACCAAAACTGGTACATAGATCTTGGATATTGCTAAAAGTAGTAGAGGATGCATAAACATATTACTTCTAAAAAAAGTAAGTTTCTATGTCAAATCTGACAGGAAACCAAGACATAAAAGTTCCAACTATATGTGTACAATGCATGCATATGCTTGGTCATCTTTCGTTTCAACTTTTAAACTGACATTTAGTTTTTGGCTTGCCAAGTAAACAGACATTTAAGTTTCGGCTTTTCATGTTAAACAAGTGTGTGTACCTCTTGGATTTCTCTTTAGAACAGTTGTTTAATGTCAAATATTAAAATGGTGTTTCTATAGGTGTTTGTATAGAATTTCTTAGATATAACCCAAAACATATAATTTGTTAGATGTGTGTTTCTGAGAAATCTATGAAGAATCTTCGACTGCCCAAAAAAATTTAACTCAAATCCCATGGAAGACATAATGATCTAAACATGACAAACAAAGAAAATGTACCAAAAATACCTTAAAAAGGTCATCTTTTGAAAACGAGTTCAACCAATCTACTGTAATTTAACAGAAAACCAAAAAAACTAGAAACATCAACCAATGTGATGAATCTTTAAGACTCCTAGTATAAAGATGAAAAGAAATTTTCACAATGAAGATGACAAAAAACATTAATGTAAGATCTAAGATTCAAGATTCAAGATTCAAGATTGTGCACTGCAAATTCTCTGAGCATTTTAGTGACAAACCATGAACCCTTTCATACCCGAATCTGTCACCAACGGACCCCACTTCCTGTTCGTCATTATCACTGTCAATGTCTTTAGGAGTAACACGGTTTTGGTAACTTCTTCGCCTGAGAACGAAGACATTGAAGTAATAACTCACCACGTTTTGCTTTAATTTATCAGGAATTATATCCGAGGCTGTTTTCCAAAACTTGTTCATGATTTCACGCCTACTCTTGGAGCTATGTGCCAAGTCATGCCGCGCCCTAATGACTAAGCTTTTGAATCTTTTTTCTTCTTCGGGTTCCCATGAAAGCGAAACTTCTTCCCCCATTTGGTTAAACTTCCATTTATAGAAAAGAGGACCGAGTTCAAGTTTGATTTTCAGCCTGTTTTCAGCTATGTGAAACCTAACACATTCAGCAGAGCCCGGAAATACACATTCACACGAGTCTTGCCTTCCTAGCCCAATTACCAACCTACCCTCATCATTTTCTCTATCAAGGTCGTTGGGTGGGGGCCACATTTGCGTACCGAGCCACTTGGGATCACTGTCAGAGACTACACCAGTCCATGGTGGCACTTCAGCTTGATGAAGTGGGCCCAGGTTATATTCTTGGTCATGTGGTTCAGTGATTTCACGAATTCGGTCTGTGGGCACATTACTGAATTTGTTTTGTTGACGTTTCAAGGGGCTTGGTATTGCAGCAGTGGTTCTTCTACTGCATCTTAACGGAACTCTATCATCTTCATACATTGAAGGATGCATTCTCTGGGTCTTCTTCTACATGTTTGCAAAACTTAAGAAAGTGAATTCATCAAGCTATAAGTTAAATGCAATAAAAAAAGATTTTATTCAACGGATGTTCTCTTGTAGACAATATTTAACATAGGCATCTATGGCAACCCGAGTGAAGTAAATTTGTGGAGGTGTTTAGATTGTGTATATTACACAACTTAACATATAACAAGAACATGATATAAAGAAATTAAAAAATAATATCTTGAGTCCTAAAAGGAAAATAACTGATAATGATAAATTACCATAAAAGTATTCTTGTGGCTGTTTGCACCGAATAGCAGAGGTGATTTAGGGCACTGATAAAGCGCCAAACAGTAGAGACTAGAGAGGGAGGACCTTTCTATTTTATATTCAAAGTGAACCCAAAACCGTTATATGACTATTTGATTTCAAGGGCAGTTTTGTCTCCAAAAGAAAAGAAAATAACTGACCTCAAGTTCGACCAAGCGATAGCATCACATGTGGAGCACTTCGCTGGCGAGGCTAGCAGCTGTTCGAGCCCAAGAGCTCGCCTTTAAAGACATTTCATTTTTAGTATCGTATTTATAGAGTGCCACAAGAACCAAATATGACTATTTTTTCCCATTTTAAGAGAATTAAGATGGGACTACAAAAGATGAAGACCGGAGAAAATGGACTCAACAAATAAACTGTGTTTACAAGCAAGGATACACAAGCATGATCCTAGATTTCACTGTTATGGATTGATCGGATCAGTAATATTTCTTAAAATCCTGCGTAATCTTGTTCCTTTTTTGATTTTGGTTGAATTAATGAATCCTTAATCTAATGAAACTATCAGTGTGCTATAAAGTTGTTTGTTCTTTTACTTTTGTTGTTTAAAAGCTACTAATTTAGGGTTCATGATGCACTAAATATATATTTGCAACGTGCATTTTTCTATAACATGCGTGCGCATAACGTAAACCACAAGAACAGTACTATTACTTGTATGCATATTCATAAAATCAGAATAAACATAAACTGTCATTAACCTCATGACATCATGGAATCAATCCAACATTACATATTTACATATATGAATACTTTAACTTTCATCAAGTAAACAGTAAAGTTATAACCAAAAAGAGCAGAATAAACATAAACAGATTGCATTATAAACATTTAATATATAAACGGAAATGAGTCATACCTGTGAACCACATGCTTCATTTCCTAAATCAACATTAAGTTCTGCAAACAGTGCACGTCTTGCAGACAAAACTTGCTTACATGGATGATCGTTCATATTATTCTTCCCCTTATGACTTCTCTGTAAAGTTTCAAATGCGTTATCATGGGGATCCCGTGCAGCATTAGCTAACCAATCTAGCATTTCCGATAATTGTAAATATTCTCCCTCCCGCTTTCGTTTCTGATTGTTGACATTATGGGAAACAACATTGTCCACGTCATCATCCTTAGCAGTTATCATAACGTCATCATCATCATCGTCATAATCGATCATAGGAAGATCTGTGCTCTTGACAACTTTGTCATCATCATGGGTCACTGAAAGTCTCACTTTCATGACAACATCATCAGGTAATATCTCATTTCGTTTGACCTCATCATTGACCATTGAAAATCCCACTTTCTTGACGAACTTGGGAGACAAGTCACATCTTTTATGATCGCCAACACTAAATTTTTCATCATCGTCAACATCAATTTTTGGAAAATCAAGATTCATCCCTCCCTGAACTTGATTCAACCCCAAAGCATCCTCCTTTTTCTCCTTACCATCTTCAAATCCAACAATTTCAACATCAATTAAAGATCTTCCCAATTGTCGTGACAAACGATCTAGCTTCTCAACTACACTAATCTCTATGTTCTCCATCTTCACATCTTTAAACCCTCCATTCAACAACCATTGATCCAAATCTTTCAAATACTTAATATATATCAACTTCAAAGACGCCACAAGCCCGATTTCTATCCCACATTCCCTTGCAACGAATTCCCACAAATTATTTTCCGAAACTAATTCATAACTACCTATTCTCCTAATTGTCAAAAACAGTTTGAACAAATCAGCATCTTGTCCCTCACCAAGTTTCGGTGGCAATGGCCTAAAAGCTTTCTTATTCACAGACACTTCTTTCAAGAAAAAAGATAGAATTTTATCAAACAATGCCCTCAATTCATCAACATCAGCACAACCATCCAAACCACCACACTTTACATACAAATCATGATTTACAAACAACCCATTATCACTTGTGCAGACCTCAGGAACCTTAAATTCACTCAAATCAGACCAATTTCCCAATTCTGAGTCATAGGCCATAATTTGGCATCAAGATTCGATCTTTTTCCTTGTTATTTACAAACAACACAAGTATGGTACAAACCGATGCAATTTCAGATCAAAACATCAAGTAAACAGTGATCAAGGTTGAATCTTGAATCTTTCAAGCGGTAAAACATGATGATACACTACTACACTTCATGGGTTCATTTTGTATAAAGATTTTACCTTTGTACAAGTTTTTGCGCAAAGCCCTTTTAAATTTCTTTTGTTTCCTACAAGCAGTCAACAAACAGTTGAAAGATGTATAAAATTAAGGGTTTAATTGATGCATTTTGTGCAGAAATCATCTGGGATTAAAGAAGAAGGAGGTTTAGGGTGTTCGAGACCGCAGGAAATAGGGGAAGGCCAGTGCCAGAATGTTAAAAGAAAGTTATTACTTTGTGTTAATAAAATGAAATTGTATAATGAAAAATCAATCGAATTTAATTAGAAAATTGGAAAAATAAAATGGGAAATAATATCAAAATGTACGATTTACCTTACAATTGGCAGGAGACGAGTCAGATTTGTGTAAATTGGAATCTGATTTGGGGTCAATCAAGTCACTCGATCATTTCAATGAAACTTGAACAAACCCTAATCTTGGACTTTGAGGTAGTTCTACTTGTGAAGGGGTGTAAGAAATTTGGGGTTTTTGTCTAGATTTTTGTTTGATGTGTTGTGCACATAAAACACATCTAAGCCCCTTTTATAAGACCCTAGTGAGGGTATTTTTGTCAAAATTAAAAGTTGTATCTGATTATGTTATTAGTGTTTTATAAGGGTAGAAATGTCGGATAAATATATAATGTTTACGGTCGAAGACAAAAGTTTAATGTGTTATGATTATTTTAATCATATCAAGGTGAAGAATATACATTTTTTGCATTCTCCATCTAGAACTATCTTTTTTCATATTAATGTCATGTCATATTTTTCTTATCTCTCTCCTCTCAACTCTAAGCACATAACATGCACGTTCCTTTCATCCCGGTACAAGCGAAGAGAGCATAATGCATGATGCATAAATGTGAAGAGAACAAAAGTAATTAGGATCATTGATGGCAACTCCCTAATCGTGGACCAAATTATTCGAAGCCAAGACAAGGGGGCGGATTACCCTCGACGCCAGGACCTTTCGAACCATTCTCAAAAGTGTATCATCCACCCTCGTATCTGTAAACTTACAGATCTTATCTTTGTATACTTTATTTGTACATAAATATTACGTTTGGTGCAAATCTATTTTTTTTACCAAAGTTATTCTTCGACTATGTGTAGGGTATCAAGATTACCCTTTTTATATTGCACATAAAAAACAAAAATTTAAATCGTAGATAACATTAATAAAATTACCTATTGCCACTTGACTCTGATATCCAACATTTTATGCCTACTTTTAATTGCGTAAATTTCATATATCATTTTCTTCTTTTGACATTTCTTAAATAGGAAATAAGTTACTTTGTTAATATTGTTTTTTAACAACAATTGTTTTTGTCGTAATGCTATCTAACCTTACATTTGTACAGATTTGAACTCATATCATTTTTATGAACTAACATGAATACCACGAGACCACAAGACCATAGGTGTTTGTTAAATGTACCTTCTTTTATAAACACAAAATCTACAATACTCTAAAATAAAATAAAATATTAATGATCAATAGGTAAATAACTAATGTTCAGTAATAGATATGCATATATAAAATAACTAATGTTCAAGAAAAGGTTCAAGTTGAATAAACATTCCAAAATAAAACATCGTTTGTATAAAAAGTAGATATGAATAAACATGTTGTCCATGCTACGAGACGGGGTATTTCGTACTTATAGTCCTAAATGTATAGGTTAAAATAAGAGAACTAAAATCTAAATCCTAAAACCTAAACTAGTAAAATAATAATAAAAACAAAATTAAAAAAATATAATCGAAATCAAACTATAAAAATAACAGAAACAAAATTTTAAAAATATAATCAAAATCAAATTAGGAGGGTTCATATGACATTTAAAAAATAGCAAAATAAAAATAAAAGGAAAAGAAAACTAAAAGGCCAGAAAAAAAAGTAAAAAAAAAAGAAAGAAAAACGTAATAAAACACACCCCGAGATCAAAACCCAGGTTGATGGGGAAGACAGAGTGTGCACTTTTCATTAGGCTAGCAACTTTTTTTATTTATAAAATGCCCCATATTTTTTAAAACACTAACAATTAAAAAATTAAAAAAATCCTCACAACCCTGTTAACCAGCACTAACACATGGTTTAAAAGACCAGTGAAATTTAAAACTAGTCATCCAAGTCAAAATGTAATATTTCAAGAATGTTATTAAGAATTTTTTTTATAAAATATATAAAAGTGTTAATATGATTAAAAATAACTAATATATAATGAAAATTTCTTTCAATTTAATTTTGCTATATTTAAGCCCATTAACTTATTTAAAATAATGAAAAGCTGATAAAGTGGTTTTTATATGTATTAGAGTCATTAAATTCGTCTAATATGTATGTAATTTTTTTTTAAATAATGACTTTTTTCTGATAAAGTGGCACGTATTTATAAAATAAAATTGTATAATATTATTATAACAGCTCAAGAGTTAACAAGTCATTTTTATAGTATATATTTTAAAATATGTGTATTTTATAAAAGTATATACATCAATTAGTTTGCTTTGCCTTTTCTATTCTTTTACTAGTTAGGAGAATTTGATGTTTCTAAATTAGATTAATAGAACTTTTTATTAAAAGAATAAGAAAGTATAATGGTTTTTAAGATATTAATCGTATATAAAAACTATAAAATTACTTCAAAATTCTCAACTCCAAAAAACAATTTTAAAAATATTACTCTTATTTGTTAAGTAATGTTAAGAAATTATTTCATTAGTTTATAAATAAATAGCTTATTTAATATATTCGATGCATTAAATTGATAATAGTTATTGCGTGAGTAAATCTAATTACAACAAAAAATATCGTATAAGAAATATATTTCACTTAGGGTATGTTTGGTATGTGGTAATGGAATGGACGAAGAATAAAATGAATATGGGAATGGAATGCATAAGAGAAAGAAATAAATCATTACATTCCATTGATCCGTTTAGTTGCCCTTTACTAATAAATTAATCATATATTTGTTTTATTTATTAGGTATAAAAATCGAAACAATGAAGTGTAAAAGTAGTAATGATGGTGATGGCGAGAGAAGGTGGTGGGCGGAGGTGGTTTCCGGCGACGATGGTGGCCAGCGGTGGT
>BJCM01000727.1:0-12277 GCA_018326385.1 Flaveria bidentis | reverse complement strand
ATCTCTAAATATAATCTATATATTTTTATAATTTAGTTGACATTAAAATTTAATACAATTCATAAAATATAAGAACAATATATTCAATAAAACATTTTAATCTATCAATTCAAATAAAACGAAACTAAATATTATTTTTGAAACCTAAATATTTAATATCTTTTAGATAACACAAGTTAAATAAGTAACTAATAAGCTAATAATATTTATAAGTATATGATTACACCTCTAAATTTACAAGTTTGATTATATGGTTTCGATTCGGTTTTTCGGTTTTTGTTACAAGCAAAACCAAAACCGAACCAAAAAATCGGTTTTTAAAACATCATCAAACCAAACCGTCGGTTTTCTAGCGATTTCGGTTTTATCGATTCGGTTGCGTTGGTTATTTTGGTTACGGTTCGGTCATTTTGGTTTTTTGCTCACCTTTAGCTGGAACAGTGCTCATGAATAGTGCTCATGTGTTTGAACAGTAAATTTAATTTTTAAAATTTAATTTTTATAATAAATTATTGTTTATTAAATTTAAAGTTTAAATTTCAAATTTTAAAATTTTAAAATTTTCCTCTAAAAATATTTAACTTTTATATTTTAAAATTTTAAAGTTTTAAAATTTCCATCCAACAAAAGACATATAAATATTTTATTTATATTTTATATTAATATATAAGATTGATAATTAAAACTAAATATAAAAGGTGATAATAATATGGCAATGTTTTTAGATGTTTTTTAAGTTTTACTATTGGAGATGTTTTTTGGGTTTTTGAAAAATGAATGGTTTTCTGATGTGACTGCTGCCTAGACATGTTTTTAAACATTTTTTGATTTCACCATTGGTGATAATGTTAAACTTTACAGTTACATGATAGCATTGGATAGTGGCAAAACCATATCATTCACAAGATTGAAATAGAACAAAGTTATGTCCTCGTGAATTTATTGATAATGAAAAAAATTAAGAAAGTAATAAATATAACATAGTAGCATAGCCCTTACCATCAATGATGCCTACATATGAGGAGATATGATCTATGAGGAGATATGATTGTGATCGCGATACAACACGAGCTAAGTTCACATGATATGGTTGGTTTAAGGTGATCGTAAACGAATAATGTGTATTGTTTTGTACCATTATGTTTCATCATTTTATCTTATGCCACACTCACTTTTGATATGGTGCAAAAGGGTTTTCATAGTTTGGTCCGTGTACTACCTTGAGAAGTTTGATATGTGTTTTTATTTTTTTACTTTAATATTTCATTAAAATTAAAATTTATTTTTCTCTAATAATTTATGTTTTTAGCTTGTTAACAAATCTAGTAACTTATACGCGTTAAAAATAACAACTTATGAGAAGTAAGTGAATTTAATAACATAACGTGACATCTAAGTTATTCTTGAATCGTGCATCCTTGCGAGGATCTTAATAACATATTTATGTTTTATTTTTGTCTTTTTATTATTTACTGAGGTAGATACATATGCTCTTCTCACATATGTGAAGTGCTACCACTTGAAACATGATCTTCTCTAAAGATGTGATTATTTTTCCAAAAAAGGAAAATATATTAAATGAATAAATAATATTTCTACCATACAATACATCATCGACAACTTACCCCAAATTGATTAATCGATTAATGCTCAGAAGATAACGACAGTTCACAAAATGGTCCATACCTCAGGTGAAGTCAAACGAGTCATCATTAGTCTTTAATGCCTATAAGAACAATGATATTTATGTTCAAATTATATAATAAAAAATAAAAATATGTAAATAAATGGGGATGTAGCTCAGATGGTAGAGCGCTCGCTTAGCATGCGAGAGGTACGGGGATCGATACCCCGCATCTCCAACTTGTTTTTTTTTCTGTCTATATAAATTTATTCTACATCTATAAGTATACTTCCAACTTAAATTTTCTAGAAACTTCCGGGGGGAATATATTATGTAAGCTGAATTTTATTAAAGTAAGACTCATGAGTTTAAAATTTTGTATTACTTTGATGTTGATGATTAGACCATTGTAGTTGTAAATGATCCGTAGTGGGTTAGTGATGGTAATGAAAAAAATACCGTCATATAGTGGCTTAGTGGTTCCCGTGATGATTACATCATTTATAATGGGTTAGTGATAGTAATAAAAAGTGTTGTTATGTAGGCGTCATGTAAATGTATAAAAATATTAAAACTAAAACCTTTAGCATTATGACTCCATCATGCTTATGCCTCTTGTTACACTTGTTTGATCATGCCCCCTAGGCTTGATAGGGACGTGGTGTTCGGGCGTGATATTGGTGTTCATCTCAACATATAACGCATCATTACGCATAACCTTAAATATTCAACACAATCCGACTGTACTTTTGTATTTTTTTCCGACTCAAACTCGGTATTAAAACATCATTATAATTTGTTTTCTATATTTTTAGCCAACCTAAGTATTGATAATATCATCTCGGTAGCATGTACTTTGAAAGAACATTCATTAGTCATTGCACAAAACCTTCAATAACTTGTTCAAGGCCTTTTCATTATTTTTTATCTTGTTCCTCATTTACCATCCACTTTTTACAAGATTGTACAGGTGAGTATTTAAATATGATATTGTCTTTTTTCTTTAAATTAAATTTGATGTTTTTAAACGTTTATTTTCTCAACGGTGTAATTAACGTTGCGTCATAGTTAGTTTTTACACTTATAATGGTGAATCGACATGGAAATGTAACTTATCTTCCGACTAGTTTTATCACCAAGCAATACCGACAATAATAAGTATTTGTTTGTTATATAATCATCCAAATCTAAACAACATATTTCTCCTAGCAATTATAACGAAAAAAACATCCACAATTACATATATACACATACTTCTTGTAGTTTGATGGGTTGCATCTTCTCTCAATAGGCCTAGGTAGCCGCTGGAGCTGAAGCATTGGGTTGAGCTTCCTCAATAAGTTTGAGGATTTCTTCTCGTTTGACATTTAGCGCCTGAATCTTAGAATCGATCTTTTCAAGCTTGGACTTAAGTTTAGTCGGATCATTTTTATCTTCGGGATTCTTTTCCTTTTTCTCCTTCTTCTTCTTCTTGTCTTTGACCTTTTCTCCTTTTCCGTCCTTCTTGTCTTCCTGTTTCTCTTCCTTTTTAACGTTTTCCTCAGTGTCTCCCATATCTTAACAATTACAATAGATTTTATGTGTTATGTTGTTGCTTTATAACCGAAACATCTTAAATTATATTAATATGGTTTCATAAGAAATGAATTCGAATTACCAACCTGAAAATTACAAAATCATTCTACCAAATGCCAAGAAATCTTTTTTGTTAAAACTTTAAAATATGACTTCAGGCTTTTAAATAAATCTTTTATTTACTATTTTTGGATTAAAATGATGGGTTGAAAGTTTACAAATCTCATAGCCTTAAAATGTGAAACCCCACAAATGGTGCTTCACCAACTAAAGGACCTCTGGCCTACAATCATTTTCAATTGTTGGGTACAATCACCATATCTTGTTTATTTAATTCAGTCCAAAGCATATATGTTTGAACAAAAATAATGTCTTATAGCTATTGTACTATAGATTCGTTTTTATGTTAACATCACTCTATCTATATGTGGCTTGGGTTTTCCGGTAGAAACCGGGTTTAATCCTCTGTAAATCCGCATCTTGAGGTCGCTAGGCCATAGTGTCGATCGTGAACCAAGACAAGCGTACAAACATAAAACGACTTCAGAGCATAAAAATCATTCAATCAATTGAGGCGTTTGTTTTTCTCTTGCGGAGTGATTGTGATTTTGCTAAAGCATTAATCTCTTCAACCAAGTTTGTCTCAACTTCAAAATTATTAAAATCGAATTTAAGCAAGTTTTTTTTTCTTCAAAACAACCTTCGAACGTGTGTTTTTAAAGTAATTATCGAACGAGCTTCGAACTATAAGCTATTTAAAATCTCCTGCGTATATATTTAATTAAGATTGCCATCATGAAACATTAGCAATAGCCCAACGTAAACTCACCATTGGTAACACTTTCATATATCCACTTATTTTCGTCTCAAAACATTAAAAAATCTGGAACACCAAATGTGAACCCAATATGCTCTAAAAACAACCTTATTGTGTATTTCATCACTACATTAGTCTATCAGACAAACTCGGAAGCCTTCTAAAGAAGTTCAGACTAGCCGGCGGCATCGGTTCCCGAAACATCGGGTGCCGCAAGAAGTAAAAACCGAGGGCCACCGCTGCCATCTTGGGCGGCACCACATACAGCACCACGGTGATCATAAGACACACCCCAATGAATAGCTTTGTAGCTCTTGGGTCTCTCCAGCTCACCAAGGCTTGGACCCTTTCCCCTTGTGTTGCAAAATCACCCAACACGGTTTGGACCCGACCCGCCAACAACCTTAACCGGTCGTATCGGGCACGGATCAGCTCTGGTGGTCGTGAACTTGGAAATGTGTCGAATTCCTCGTCTAAATCCTCTGGGTCAACGGTTTCGGCTTGAGATAAACGTATGTCCATACCCGCGGGTGTTTTTGGTCTGAATCTGTAATACCATGTTCCGATCAAACACACGTATAAAAATGCGGTTGGGACGATCAAATCTGGGTACCAAACAAGAACCAAATATAGTAAATGGACTAGAACCGTTGTGACCGGGTTCCTCCACCTTCGAATCTTGTCTAGCCATTTGGCTAACCCGACCGCCCACGCGAGTACACCCACAATTCGAAACCAGTTTGCTTTACTTTTTCTCATGCTCCATGTATGGGAATCCGCATCTAACATGTATCGAACCACTTCAACACCTAGAGGCGGCTCTGACCTCGCTAGCCAAGCCGCCACCAATTTGGTGGCGGCTCCACGTAAGGCCTCTTGTTGCGCCACTCCAAGTGGACGTAAATAATGCATTCGTGGAAGCAAAGGCTGACCATAAATCGCACATGTGTCGGGCAACAATGACGGGCACGCAAACCGAACCGCCAGCTCGATTTCGCCCATTTTTTTCAGCCCGGTTCGTTGTAAAACTAATAATGGGTATGAGTTTGTGTATACCTTGTTACTCTCTAATGTAGATACGCGTATTCGGACTTTTCCTATCCGAAAGTCGGGTTTCTCCTCCGCCATGTCAGCAAACATACGCCAGTTGTCAAACACCCCAATGGTTAAGACCGTACACGGGTCATAAACCTGCCACGTGTACTGCTCGTTCCACCTCGGATCAAAACTATCCGTTATGGTTCGTGTTCTAACCCATTTCTTTCCGTACTTCGCCACGCAATAAGGATCCGTGGACCCTTTACCTCCACCCCGCGACTTCATCGGAAGCAACCCACGGGCCCCGAGGATCCCGAGCTCTAAAATCCCGATTGCCGGCTTCCACAACTGCGTCGCGGTCGGCCGGAAATCGCTACACACGTGCGCGGCCTCGTCGAGCACGTGATACCCACCCTCCAAACACAATCTCAAATTTATCCTCCCACAGTAGGACCCACCGGGACCACCTTCCAACGACAACCACCTAGACGCCACGTGGCGCTCATCCAACCGTTGCTCGATTGCAGCCACAGGGATCAATACGTGTCCTAGCAGCACTGGATCGGGACCTGTACGGTCCTCTAACAGTAGGATCAAACTGTCTTCCAGGGGCTCACCGGCGACGAACACCAGATCTTCATGCCAGTAAAACGACGACGTACGGTTGTTCATTACACCTCGTCGTGTCCGTACAGATTGAAACCCTAATTGAGCTTTCACTCGAACATCTGGAGCTGTTAATGGCGGAAGATTTGGGGCAATTTCGAGGTCTTGAGCTTCCATTATCGTAACCCTAAGGTACCACAATTTAGGCGATTGATAAACTTTCGATCTAGTATGAGATACATACGGTGCATCGGAGCTCCATGACTCCGGAAATGCGTCGTCGGCCTGAGTTCCGATCCAAACGGAAAGTTGTATATCGCCGGTGACTTTTCCGGCGGCGTTGGGATCATCACCGCCTTCGAGGCGGTACCACTGCGGAGCTAACGGACTGTCCGGTGGATCGCGAATGGGGACGTCGGAGAGATCGAAGCATACGCCGCCGAGGAAGTTTTCCGATTGTGCGTCCCATATGGAGATCTCGAGTGTCGATGAGTTAGCTGATTCAGGTTTGTTGTACGCTAGTGCGAACACTTGATGCCATTCTGGATTCGATGAGGATTCACCGGGCTTTGGAATCGCTGGTTTGGATCGGACGGAGTTTCCGATTCGTACGTAGGGGCTTTCGTTCGGTGAGAGTCCACGAGCTTTGACGATGCGTACGAAGAGGTATTGCATCGGTTCTACGAGATCGTAAGCTGGAATTCTCTCCGATTCGGTGTTTGGAGATCGTCTAGGTATCACTCGTGGTGAGTATTCTCCGTTTTCGGGGCGTTTTAGAACCCTAACTCGATCACTTCCTCCGACTCCTACTCCGACTCTGCTTGCCTGCATTCTCCTCACCTCCGGTGGATATTCTGGAGTAATCGGTGGTGGAATCCCCTGATTTTGATGCTGATTTTGCTGTTGATTTTGATTTTGATGTTGATGTTGATGTTGATGTTGTTGTGGATATTGTTGTTGTTGTTGATATTGTTGATGTTGTTGATGGTGGTGTTGGTGGTGATTTTCCATCTGCACTGGCGGCGGAGCTTCCTCCATTGGGGGAGGATTTAGATTCTCCGGCGGAATCTCCACCGGAGGTGGGACCTCCATAACTCTCACCTCCTCCAACTTCCTCCCCTCCGGTGGTGGCGCGTCTTTCTCAGGCGGTGGCGGTTGAGCATTCTCGTTAATCTTCTCCTGATCTCCGGCGATATCGACATCATCATAATAATAAATCCTCAAGCCAATTTCGCCTCTAATCCAACTGAAAACACTCTTTTTCTCCAGCTGAAAATAGATCAAACCTGCATCTTCTCTTCGAGCAAACTGAGTCCCATACAGCTTCACTCGCCCTAGAAAATGATTCTTCCGAGCACTACCATTGCTCATCCTCTTATCATTAAACACTTCAATCTCCAGCTCTTCGTAATCCATTGTGGTCGGATCGGCGACCACAAACTCAAGACTCTCATTCCACACCGGATTCAAAGTTCTGGCAATCGTTGATGTTCTCTTCTTCTGACCGTCGAAGTCTGCAACCACATAGGCGCTTGAGCTGCCTAACCCGTCTTTTGGAAGGAGGTCACGAGCATCGGCGACCTCCACTACTAGTTTCCGAATGGGTTTGGTCGGCGGTGGTGGTGGTGGTTGTTGTTGCTCCGACGTCATGGTGTCATCTGTGGTGGATGGTGGAGAGGTAACTTTCTTGACCCTCTTGTTTCTTTAATGAAAAATGAATGCTTTCTCTTTGTTTTTTTATTATCCTCTTATTCTTTTTGGCATAGAAGTTGCATATTGAATAATCTAGAACTAGAATATCATATAGTTTATAAAGATTCTATATTAATAATACATGTAATAAAATATTCATTAATTTAGGGTTCTACTATATTTACAACACTGTAAAATGGTGTACAGTACACACTGCTGGTAATCATTATACCGGTCATTTAGATGTTTTTACAGGTGTTTTGTTTTGTCGATTCTAGTTAAATTACGGTGTAACACCTTAAATAAGTGTTTTGTTATGGGCTCTAAACGGGCATTTAACTTTTATGTTTCATTTTTTATCCGGCTTTTTTGGATATTATGTTAGTGATGTGTATAGCTTGTATTTTATTTTATTATATTTTCACACATTTTTAGGTAATTTGGGATAAAAGAGTAGCTGTGGAGGAGAGGCTAAGTGTTGAACAAGTTTTGAATATGTTGCTTTTTAGCCAAGTAAACAAATTCTTGCTGTGGACATCAGCATTAGATTCTTTGTCCCAAACATCAGGTTACTTTATTTATTCATCATCTATTTGCATTCTCATTCACTCCAACTCCATTTTGCAGATGCAAACATCACTGTTTAAACACCACTTGTAACCTAATATGCTTCTATGGCACATGATTCCACCTCCTTTCTCTTGTCAAAAAAGTAACTTTTTGGATAAAGTTTTTAGAAGTAAGCATCCCCTTTTTTCCATTTTCTTCCTTTGATCAAGGGACCCTGTTCAATATTCAAACTTACCATTAGCTGTCAATTAGATTTTTCAGGCTCTTTTGCCCAAAAAGATTGTCAACACCTAAAAAAAACTGAAAATTTGAGGTGGAAAATTGTCTTTTTCGCGCTTTAAATGTAGACAGAATTTCATTTCTAAATCTGGACGGTTATCTCATTAATCTGTTGTTTCTTTATTCTTTAATTGTTCTTTACGATGTAAGAACTAAGATAAAAAATATTCGCGTCATGTAGAGCGAGTTTTGGTTGAGATAGTGTGGCATCTGATCCTAGTATATAAAGTTAGAGAAAGAACAAAAAAAGAATAGTATAGATACTTGTCTCTTTTTTCTTCCAGGAGACAAAATTATTAGGAATTGATCTGCTGTTCATGTATTACCATAATCAAACTATTAAACATTATTTGATGTTTGCAATTTGTGTTACATACATCTTTTTATTCTTAAAGTACAATTGTGACATAATGCATCATGGACTACTGTTGATTTCAAGATTTCCATCAATGTCCATTTGACTGAAACTTCTGACTTACCAACACTCCTAATGAAAATGCAAAGATTGCTGTCACAACAATCTTTTTATTCTTTTTAAGTTTCTTCATGGCTAGTCTCAGAAGTAATTCAGCATCCTGTCCCCAATTATCGTCAGAATCTGATCTGTGTTTCTTTCTTTCAAGATCCTTTTCACCCTCTTCATTATCACTTTCTTCTGTTTCAGATGCATTTGATTTCTTGTCATTATCATCTTCATCTGATGTTGGTGCTGGTGCTGGAATGCCACCATGTTTGATATCTTTGTGTTCTCGTTCATCATTAGATTCATATGCATTCTTGTGATTATCATCTTCTTCTGATGCTGGTTCTGGTTCTGGAGTGGTGTCATGTTTGATCTCTTTGTGTTCTTGTTTAACTTTCTTTGGGACTGAAATATACAGAATCTCAGCATCAAGCTTCCCTGTGATCTTTTCAATGTCTGCATCTTTTGGCAACTCAAAACTTTGTTCAAATCGCTTGTATTTGTTCTCTCGCACCTGTCTTTCTCCGCTAACTAATATATGAGTTCCGTTATCGACTTGAATCTTTAGCTCTTGCTTCTTGAAACCTGCAATGCAAGAATAACCATCAAACTATGAGTTGTTCATGGGTCAATTTGGACTTTGTTTGACCTTAAACTGGTCAAATGAACAAAGAAAAAATTTAGCTAAATGTTGAATGTTTATTTGTAGAGCGTATAACCTTTAACAATATATATTAAATCTATAACCAAAAATATCATGGTTTTTTGACCCATAAGAATAATTGATTATTTTTGACGTGTTACCCAACCCGCTACCTGCTATTTGACCTGCCCATCTTACCATTTTAGGTCAGCCTATGAAATATGAGTTTAAAAACAAGATGATGAATTTGGTGTACCTGGAAGATCAACAAGGAGGTAATGACAGGTTGAGTCTTCGGTCCATGCTGATGGAGGGACAAACTCTTCGAATACCAAACTACTCGAACTTTGTCCGCTACCAAATGGTGATCTTCCTGGGACATATGCCATTAATAATGAATTTTAAGCGATGGGGTAGGTATGGGAAATATATAGGCGAATATATTAATTATCAATGCTAATTTTGTGTATGTAATTGTGAAAACAAGAAGTTATATATAGGACATGACCATAATCAATTTATGTTACTTTGAGTTGAAGAGATCATGGTATGAATTGAAATAACTTTTCTTACAAACTTATCCATTTTTATTCCAATCTTTAGCCAATGGGCACTGGTTTGTTTTCCTTTTGGTCTATTGAATTTTCATATAGACATGATCATAGACAAAAAAACAAAACCAAGTTTAAGAACAACAGATACCCGTGTTATGGGGCAATCATTTACCTTTTATCCTTATGGCACAGTAATGCAGTAAACTTCTTTGTTATGCATTACATGAAACACTTGCCCTGCAGTCACATAAATCATTGCAAACATAAAACTTGTAAATTATATCTTCTTTCACGATGCACTGTCGTTTGAAATATGGGTCTTTCACATTTTGCGGCTTAAATCCCTTGTTTTATAGAACATTAGAGTAGAGTTGGCCTTGATTCTAATGGGGTAACAATGAACAGGTTACGGCTTGTATCAATGCTTATTCTGATCTCTCATTCGGTATTAAGCAAATCTAATTATACCAAAATGACATTGTTGACACTAAAATCACCAACAGTTAATGACATTAAGTTTTGTGGGCCCGTGATCAAGTTGCATATGCAGGTAGTGGTCAGAAATCCTCAGCACAGTCATTATTGTTTTGGGGTTTGTTGCTTCACTAATTTTTATCATACATATCTTTATGCTGGAGATCCAAGAGGAGCATTGTTATTTGATAATGGAACAACTTATGATGTACTTGTAGGGGCACCACAGAATCACTAGTGGCTGGAAACATGTCATACCTCGTTTTTCGGCAGTGGTTTTATAAACTCATGCGTTGTTGGAGCTAATTGTCATCGGTTCTTCAACCGACAATTAAAAGACAAACAAAGAAAACCAGTAGAATATTGAAGACATGATCAAACAAGGTAAAAATTTTAGATATACTTCATCAAGCTTCATATCATATAATCATATGCATGTCATTCTATAAGTTTCTAAGCTCATCTATTCAAAGATCAAATATTGTATGCCACATGAAACTAATACAATACAAATCATGTAAAAAATCATTCCACCTAAACTTTCCTGGCTCCTATGATCCTAAGCTCAATCTGATGCGCCTACATTGTAGCATTGAGCCATGTCTTGACAACGAAGTGGCGTGTTTGGAGCCATGTTATAAAAAACGCCTGTTCTACCCCAAAAGGTTAACCTTTTAGTTTTTGAAACAAATACAGATGTAAGACTAAGTTAAAAGGTCTCTACATCTTTTGTCGATGATATGTGGTAAAAAAAATCTCTACTTGCTTAAAACGATATTCTTCTTTGCAAACGCGCAAACTTAGGATTTAAACTACCTTGCTAGAGAAGTCGAACAAAGTACGAATGGTGACTGGAGCAACGACTTTATGGAGGCGAGTGGTGACTGTAGGGGGTGGTGTCACGGAGGGTGAATGGTGGCAGGAATGCTAGTGATTCGTGACATGTGAAGAAGAGGAGGGGCTGATGGTGGTTCGCGATGGTAGCTGTTCTACTTAGAGAAGGAGTGAGATCAATTCTCTTGCAGGATCAATTTGACAGCAAAACTGAATTTGTTACGGATTTTTATTTTTTCACCTATGATGGAATTAGCGACCAATTACCAAAGATATTACCACTAACATGCCGTTAATGGGCATTTATGGGCCATTTCATATGTAATTGTGTTTTTTGTTACACAAAGTTATCGTAGGTTATGATAAGTCATTTCCGTGTAAACATGATGATTAGTACTAGGGCTGTTAACGAACCGAACCGAACCGAACGCAGCTTCGCTCGAATTCGGTTTGGTTTTAAACCGAGCGGCTCGGTTTGGTTCGAATTTACAATTCGAGCGCAAACTTCATGCACGAACTCGGTTCGGTTTTAAACCTAGCGCTCGGTTTCGTTCGGTTTTGCTCGGTTTTGTTTGGTTTCATTTATAATTTAAAGCAGAACTAATAATTTATTCAAAAGTTTCAACTTTTAAGAACCAAATTTTTTAAAAAATCTAAGCTCAGGATATCACGAGTAGAAACAACTGAACAATGTCGGGCTTCGAACAAGATCAGACTTTGCACTTTGGAGGTGGATTGTCGAAGGTGGGATGCGCGATCAGACTATTGCAGGTCGGATTGCCGAAGGTCGGGGTCGCATGTCAGAGTGCTAGAGGTCGGGAGATACATGTCCAAGTGTCGGAGGTCAGCGCTTCGACAGTCGGTAAGGAGGTGGGGGATACGGGGGACGACTGGAAAGTGGTGATAGGTGGAATGGTGAAAGTATTTTAAAATGTGAAGTGATGATTTGATTAGATAATTAAAGTTTTACATTTAGGGTAGTTGATCTTTTAATTTATTAATTAAAATTGTAGTAAGTGGTAAATAACTAAATAAATTAACAAATATATAATATATAAAAACTAAAATAAAAAATAATTCGAGCGAAACCGAGCGAGCGACGAGCGAG
>BJCM01000723.1:0-10987 GCA_018326385.1 Flaveria bidentis | reverse complement strand
GAACATGTTCATGAACTGTTTACGAACACTTACCGAACGCAAACGAACACAAACAACTGTACATGATGAACACAAAAAAATTCATAAACACAAACGAATACAAATTATTATAGATTTATTTTAGAATAAAATTTATATTTTTTTAATTACAAAGATTACACAAAACTAATAAAAAATAATAAGGGAGTTAACATATATATCAAAAAATACTTGATATAATAGTCATAGAAATAACTAACACAATAATTAAGAATATAAACGAACACTTTATCAAATGTTCACGAATGAACACTAACGAACATAAACGAAAACATTATCGAACGTTCGCGAACATAAATAAACGAACGTGGGTTGTGTTCATGTTCGTTCGTTTAACTGAACGAACAGAATTTTCGTGTTCGTGTTCGTTCATTTACTAAATGAACGAACATAAACGAACTTCCGCCGAACAATTCACGAACTGTTCGCTGAGCGTTCAGTTTGTTTGCAGCCCTAACTTTTGTACTACAAACACACATATAACTATACAAACATAACTATTTCATTATCATATTTAATAAAGTAGCTATAAGTTTGAACATAACGATAAAAACATACACTTAAGAAAGAAAAAGATGTAAGATCATACAGTTACATAACCTTTTATCATTGGTTATGTACTTAAAATTCACTATTTATAATTGGTTATGTACTTTTGAGTTTTATATATTTGTATCACTATAAATCTACATATTTTTGTTGTGTCTCAATTTTTTCTAAAGGTCTGTCATACTCCACCAAATCCACATAACAAATAATTTACACTAACCCCTCATAGACAAACTTGAACTTTATTTTCGTTCGGTCGACTTAAACGAGTTCGATCGAACTTAAATCGCGTTCAAAAGTTGGACTTCTTCGAAAACGGAATTTACGTATGGGACCCACTGAAACAGTAGGCGATCATTGGTGACCCCGGTGAAGGCTACTATGGTCGCGACAACCTTTCTGGGACACGTGGCACCCTTCATGGCCGCTCATCGTACGGTTCGTAGAACTCAGTGCTATGATCAATCGATCGTTCAAAGGAACATTTTAAGAAAATTTTCTAAAAAAATTTGTTTAAGAAAAATTGAGTGGGAATCCGGTAACCGACAATAATATTGACAATAATCCAATCATATTTATATCTGAATTTGTCTCTTTCACATCTTCTTCCATGAAAGTTGCAGAAGGTCAATAAATTGATTAATATCTTTTGTAGTTTAACATACAACACCACACATACACATGCTTCTTCATCATCTTCATCTTCTTCATCACATTCTTCTTATCTCTTCTTCACCTCTTCAATGGCTTCTTCAACTTCATCATCATCACCATCATCAATCCACAACCTCCATCAATCCATAAACCCTAATCTCCTAAACCTACTAATCACTTCAATTAACCATCACATAAACTCGCTAATCTCCGATCCCCAATCCCGCAAAACCCTCCAATCCACCTGCACTTCAAATCTCCACACTCGCACACACGAATCCTTCGATTTCGCCGAACAATCGGTCCTCTCGAACTTCTACTGGGGGGTTCAGCACGCAGAGGACGCAATCGACACAAAATGCCCTAAAAACATCCAAATCTCCGAGAACATGCTGCAATCTCCGGCGTCGTTGAGCGAAAACGGAACCACCGGAGGGATATCGAACGGTTACTTGATCTGTTGTTCGTATTATTATCTGAGTTTGCTTAGTGGTGTTCGAGGGGATGAGATGCAGGTGGCGATTCATTTTCTGCAGGCGGTGGTGGTGGCGCCGGGGGTGGTGAGGGCGGAGCTCGCGCCCGAGGTGTATCGGACCGTGGTTGAGCCGTGTGTTGCGCGGTTGGGACCGGGGTTCGGGGGTGGGTTCGATGGGGTGGTGAGGGGTGCGATGAGGGTTAAGGTGTGGTTGATGTATCAGCAGGTGGTTTGTTATGGACGATCGCCATTGGTGATGAAACATGAAGCTCATGATATCATGTACGTCTAAAATTTTAAATTTATTTACAATCTATTTTCTAGTTCTACTACTTTTTTATAGTTGCATTTTAAATTTACTCTTAAATGTACGCTACTAAAATGTCATAGATGAAGCTCGAGCCCATGATCTTAAGGGATAATCAACACTAACGCTAATGATTTTATCATTAAACTCACTTCTATAGTCTACATATATAAAATAACTCATTTTTACATATCATGATCATGATACCGTATGACCACAAGTCTTTTGGCTATATTATAAATAGTTAATGGTTTTAATTAATTGGTTAATTATTTTTATTCCTACGAAAAGGATTTAACTGCAGAGTTGAATCGAGTTCAAGTTCTTTTAAAGTCAAGTTAGACTTATTTAACTTAATAGAACTTGAGTTTGTCTTATTTCGAGCTTTATATCCAAAGCTAAAGTTCAGTTGTATTAATTTATTTTTTAATTAATAATAAATTAGTTTTATCTAATATTTGTGTAGATTTATTTTTGTATACATTTATAACTATATATAATATGTTAATTATTTATTTTTACCATGAATATTAATATAAAAATTTTTATTGTGTAAAACTATCTTTTATTAAAATAAATATATTTTATCTATATAAATAATCAATTTTTTTAAAATCGGACCGGACAGTGAACCGGACGTCTTACCGGTCCGATGGTCAGACCGGTTCAACCGGTCGGACCGTATATAAGAACCGGATAAAAGTAAAAGTATTTTTTATAAATATATGTAAAAATTACAAAAAAATAAAAATATATATAAAAAAACCGGTTCAACCGGTCCAGCCACCGGTTCAACCGGTCCGACCACCGGTTCAACCGGTCCGACCACTGGTTCAACACTAAAACGGTTTTAAACACCGAACCGGACCGGATCGGAGTCCGGTTCCCAGTCCAACCGGTCGGACCGGACGGTTCGGTCCAGTTTTCAAAACCATGTAAATAATAAGTTTGTGAGCCTAGTAAAACTCAATATATATAAAACTGGAGCTGAGACTCATTTATTGAACCGGCTTGAATTTAGAAACTCAATTTAAACATATAGCTAGCCAATATTTAGTAGTTTATTTAATAGCTCGACTTGGTTACATCTTACTTATAAATCTAAAAAAAGCATGTTAAAAACATTGTAATGCCTATTAATGATATATTCTTTTCTTTTACTTTTTGATTAACCTGTAATTCCCTATAAAGTTTATGTATGATTAAAGTAAGGAAAAAATCATAAAATAATAACAACAGAAATTTTAGGTCAACCATATGAATTAGCATCTGTAAATATGAATTTATATGTATTAATAGGGTTTTTCGATTGTTTATTTAAATAAATTATGCTTACACTTATAAACAAAAACATGTTATCATCTTACCGTATACATAATCTCAAACTATTTATTTAAGTAACTTATTTAACACTATAATAAAAAAAGATTAGTTTTTTTATTCTAGCAACGAACACACATACTTGCTACACTACTCTAAGTTACTCCTAAATCACCTCACTTATACTATGCAGAATTTAAATCCACAAACTTTAGTTGAGTAGTTCACCACTTTCCCGTCAAACATGTCTAAAATATATATATTTTTTTATCTGATCAATGTTTAAGAATATCTACTTAATTTTTTAAAAAGATAATAAACAAGCTGTTTTTATAGCAAGTCTAATCATAATTTTGCTAGTTTCGTGCAGAGACACAAAGGCCTGCAGCACGTCATCTCCAAATTCGTATCAACATCATCATCATCAGAATGTGAGTGCATATATACAGTCTTTGGTCCTTAAATCCCTTCTAATTTGATTATTTCTATACTTACAAAGATAACATGATTGAAATGGTATTAAAATGCATATTTCAATGTAGCTTGTAAAGGTGCATCCAATTGATTTTCAACAGAATACAAATGCTGCCATTGTAGAAAGCTCTGTTTCAAAGAACGATTATGAGCCCTCGAGTATCAAACGCCTTCAAGATCTTCTGATGGATGATCAGTCAGATTCACAATCTTTATATTCAGTTTTCAGTGATTTTGGTGATGATGATTTTGAGGTATTTTTTTGAGAAACCTCACATTCTTCTTATCTAGCTAAAAAGAAACAAATTTTACACTTTTCTTGATTATAGCAAGGTAGCAATCAACTTTAAATTAGACGTAAAACAAAAAACAACTTATATTTTTATCACGGATTGTAGCCATTGATAATGAGCTCGTCAACCATTACAAGCTCATATTTTTTGTTGAATTTCCATAAAATTATGACCTAGACATCTAATTGGTCTTTTGTGTATATAAATATGTCTCATGGAATACAGTTTGTTTTTACTTCTTATTATTGAATGTAAATTAAAAAAATAATCTTCTTTAAACTAGTAGATATATTTTGATTTTTCTATCTTTCTTATAACCATTTTTGCATATGTGGCATCTAATATACGGATGAAATGACATCCACCAACACTACATCAACAATCTACACACAAATCAGTCATATTGTAAGTTGGTTAATTTGGTTCTATCATAATCAGGATGCAGATGGATTGGATAGATCATTAAGAACCTTGCATGTAGTTGTAGAACAACAACCAGAAGCAAGATATACAACGTCAAAATCATCAGAATTCTGGAACTGTTTAGACGACGACAAAGAAAATCCCACATGGGAATATTTTCAAATGTGCAAAATGGATTATACAGGAGGAAATTTAAACATGAGAGATGAAATTTTATTTAGTGGTGAAAATAGTTACAGGTTTGAGCAGGCTGAGATTGTTGGGAAAGTAATTTCAAAATTATGTTTCTCAGGAAAACTGGGAGAACTTGCAAATGATGATCTTGATGATGATCATTCAACAACAGCTGAAATTACAACCGTTTATGAAATGTTATCAAACAAACCAGGATTAAAATACTCTTTACTGAAAGACGTAATTTTGGATCAATTATTGATGGCTCTATCAACTTCAAAGGAACTAGGGGTAACAAGAATATCGGTTTCCATACTTTCAAGTATAATTTCAGAAAATCGGTCAGTAATTGATGAAGTAAAGAAAAAAGGATTAAGTCTTCATGATCTTGCAAATGCTATGAAAAGAGAAGTTTATGAAGCAGCTGTTTTGATCTATTTGATAAACCCATCTCCAAATGAGATCAAGACTCTTGAACTTATGCCAACATTAATTAAGATTATCTGTTCTTCAAGATGCTTTAAGAGTAGCCTGAAATCTCTTTTTGTGACACCCCATTCGGCATCACTAATGATTATTCAAGTGTTGGTAACTGCTTTTGATCACTCTACAAACACCACTCATCTGGCTGCAATCACTTCGCCAAAAGTGATTTCTTGTCTTGTTAATGTTCCTAGAAATGATAATTTAGAAGAAGTTATATCTTTGGCTGCAATACTTGTGAAGTGCATGAGGTATGATGGACAATGTAGATACCATATTTCACAATTTACTTCAATTTCTCCATTCATTTCTCTCATATTAAGCAACCACAAAGATGCCATACTCACAGGGGTTGAATTCTACCATGAACTACTAAGAATGCCACGGTATGTTCTAAAGTAACTGACTACAGGGTTTACGCATTTTCTTAGGGTGTTTAGGCTAGCTTATTTAAACAGCTTATTTGCTTTATCTATTAGTACATGCGCATTTTTGAGTGTTTGGATGAAGAAAAGTGCTTACTTTATGGTGGAATAAGTTTTTCTCAATAAGCAGTTCTGATTATTAGGTGATTTAAAGTTACAAGTTTACCCCTACAGACGAAAAAGCTATAGTGAATAAGATGATTATCTGCTTCTGCTTATAAGTTGTTCAAAAGAGCAATCCTAAACACCCCAAACTTGTATTGTTTTTCCTTCTCAAAATGCGAACTTTTTGTCACTTAATTAAATTTTGTCTATAATATTTATTAGATCATCATCAGTAAGTCTACTACGAAAACTACGAGAAAAAGGTGGAATCGATGTTATGTGTGTTTTGTTGCTTGCCATCCAACAAACAGAACAAGAACATACACTTTTAGCAGCTGGTTTGTTGCTTCAATTGGATGTTCTGGTAAGACTTTTATGGTACTATCTTTACATTTATATTTTAAACTTAAAGTAATTAATGTCTATATCAGTTCGAGGGAAAATGTTGAAAAACTCCTATGGACTTTCACTGAATCCACACATAACTCCTTGGATTATTTTTGGATGATTAGTTCCTTTAAGTTAAAAACTCTCAACCCAAAAAGGGTTGGAAAAGGGCATTTTCATTATATTTTGTAAGTTACAGGATTAATCATGCAAAAATATAGATTTTGATGAAAGTTCACAGGATTTTTGTGATGTTTTCCTATAATTTCAAACTCAAAAGTCATACATAGAACTTGTCAACTAATGTAGTTATGTAATGGATACTTTCAGGAAGAACCAGTTGATAACAATTTGACCCGGGAAGTTGCGATTAAGACTCTTCTAGAGTCACTAAAATGTGAAGAAAATGCAGATTCACAGCAATTAGCAGCATTCATATTATCAAATATTGGTGGAACTTATGCTTGGTCAGGAGAACCATACACAATAGCTTGGTTGGTAAAGAAGGTTGGCTTGAATTCAATAATACACAAGAACATTGTCAAAAACATTGATTGGTCAAATGATACACTCCAGGTAATATAAACCCCTCGATTTAACCTCAAAATGTAATTTTTGACTAGTATGGTCAAAAATACTACTTTTTGACATCAAATTTGATATTGATCTTTCAAGTATTTGAAATTGGTTTTGTAGAAATGTCAAAGACATCTAAGAAATACTACAGAAATATGAGGGGTGGTTGTATACACTTAAAAAGCTATGAAAGTTTCAAAAATCTTTGTTTAACATAATCTTTTAAATTAACTGGTTTTGAGGCATTCCTAGCTACAAAAAGTCAACATGGTCAAACTTACCGACACCACAGCGGCCACACCATCTCTTTGACTGGAAATACATCAAATATATATAATCAATCAGAACTACTGAAAATCTGATGTGTTTCCTGGGGTAAAAAGTTGGTTACCAACATAGAAATTTGACTTAAGTTGGTTACTTCTTTGTGCAATTAGCCTGGTTCCAAAATGGAGTGAATATATAAGATTAAGGAAGTGGCAGTTTTGTAGCATACTTCAAGACTATATGTAATATTAAATGAGCATCCTTCTGAAAATGTAGGAAAATGGGACAGAAGTCTGGTCCGGAAAGGTTGCACGATACATAATAAAACTCGGGGATCCTGTTTTCTACACTTTGAAGAAGGGATTAAATAGCAAAAACAAAAGAATCTCAAGAGACTGCCTTACAACAGTTGCATGGATTGGGTGTGAAATTGTTAAGGGTCCTGATGATTTGAGATGTTTAGCTTGTGACATTTTATTAAGTGCAATTGAGCAATATGTGCATCCAGGAATTGAACTTGAAGAAAGACTTTTAGCATGTTTGTGCATATATAACTACACATTTGGTAGAGGTGATTGCTAATGAACACCCTTCTTTTTTCTTATTATTTTTAATATAACCTTTTTTCTTGCCATATATAGATTTGGTAATTTATTTTGCAATGTAGGCATGCAGAAACTAACTCAACTTACAGAGGGTGTAAGAGAGTCACTCAGACGCCTTTCGAGTATAACATGGATGGCTGAGGAATTGTTGAAAGTTGCAGATTATTATATGCCAAATAAATGGGTGAGTTAACACTATTAAAAAGATTCAAACTGCATACTTTTAGCAACCAACTTTAAATTAGTTGCAAGATATGAACCAACTTATGTTTTATTAGCTAGTTAAGCAATCAAGTTACTGTTTTAGTAGCAAGCTATTTTTTTGCTAAATTTTGAAAATTGGCTGTGACACATTATACGTTATTTAGTGTGTGAATATATGTATTTACGTCACATAAAGCATTTTTGAATGTGGTGGCTGGGATGTCCAACTAGTGTCACCTCAAGAACTGAGTAAAATCAGCTGAGACAAGGTTAATCTCTTAAATCACTAATTCATTGTTAAGTCAGTTTCTATTTTACACCTAGAGTAGGTTTGGTTACTAAATTAGTAAAAAAAAGTTAAACTTCTTCTGTTTCATGCAGTTTGCCCTTTTTATATAAGTAAATTGTGGATTATTCCTAATTAACTTTGCTGGTCATTTCATGAACAGCGAATATCTTGCGTCCACACACAACTTCTGGAGGCAAGTTACAATGGCAGTGGAGCTGTAAATTCTCTCATTTACTACCACGGACATCTTATTAGTGGATACTCAAATGGGTCAATCAAGGTTACATATATTTAATATAAGTCAAACAAAATCTCTTTCTTCACTAGCTGTCATTACAAAAACTTTAGAGATAAAACCATAAACAGTAAATTATGTTTATGCTGTGGTAGGTTTGGGACATCAAGGGGCAGACAATGACTCTTATAGCAGACATTAAGGAGCACAAGAAACCAGTAACATGTTTTGCTCTTTTGGAACCAGGAAATTGCCTTTTGAGTGGATCTGCGGATAAAACTATCAGGGTAATCAATATTTTACATCATTGTGTTCTTCAAAAGATGAGTATGTTATTTATATATTTTCTTAATTGCAGATTTGGAAAATGGTTGAAAGGAAAATGCAATGCATTGAAGTAATAATAACCAAGGACTCCATTAGAAGTCTGGAAACTTGTGGTGAAATAATTTTTGCAGTTACACACAGCCATAAAATGAAGGTAATTAAGTGGGAATTAGGATTTGGGATTTGATAGCGATCATGTGATTTGGAATAACCAGAATTAGATAAAATAAAGACTGATTGTAGACGATTATGTATGTATGTGTTTTCAAACTTTTCATTGTTGAAGCTGTAATAATCATATACTCAGCAGCAGCAAGTGTATGGTAATTCTGGCTAGTTTTAAATAAATAATACCTAAAGTGACTAACAAATGAGACACCTCTTGTTAGATGAGAGTAAAAGTCTTCCAAATTATCTAAAAAGGAAGGTAATTAGGTAATATATGCAGGTCTTTGATTCATCTAGAAAGGTGAAGGATGTTTTCAAGAACAAGCATGTGAAATGCATAAGGGCTAGCCAAGGGAAGGTTTACATAGGGTGCATGGACTCAAGCATACAGGTCCTTTTCTTTTTAGTTTTATTTCACGTTCAAGGTAAACATCATACTCAAAAGAATAATCAAGTTTATTAGTATATGTTATAGGAGTTGGTTGTTGGAAATAACCGACAACAAGAGATCAAAGCTCCATCCAAGAGTTGGAGAATGCAAAACAGGCCTATCAATTCGATATCACTTTACAAAGACTGGTTATATAGTGCAAGTACATGTATTGATGGATCAATAATTAAGGTTTGGATGACAATAATGTAATTAATTAATTACTAATTATTATAAAAATGTTAATTACTAATTAAGTCACTAATGCAGGATTGGAGAAGACAGAGCAAGGCCCAAGTATCTGTAGTACCAGAGAAAGGAGCAAATATTGTAGCAATGAGCATAGTAGAAGACTTTATATACTTAAACACCAGTAGTTCTTCAAGCAACCTAGAGGTGCGACCCGTTATCGTTTTTTCATAATTATGGTAACTTTTTATACACAGTTGTCGACTTTTTAAACCTCTTATCTCTCATGTATGTGATAAAGTTTGCCAATAGGTGTTAGAAACTTCATATTTACAATGCATTTTATACTAGCAGATTTGGTTAAGAGGGACACAACATAAAGTTGGAAGATTATCAGCAGGCAGCAAAATAACAAGCATACTTACAGCCAATGACATGATTATATGTGGTACCGAATCCGGGTTAATCAAGGTAATATTTATTTACTTCAGGCCATAACACACAAAAAGGAAATGTACCATATAATGCAGCATGCTTATCATTTTTTCTTACCAAGTTAAGCAATTTGTTGCGTTAAAGGTTAAAAAATGATAAGTATGTTGTATTAAACAGTTACGAAAAAGAAGGCGTAGAGTAATGTGAATAGTTGCATTTGTCATTGATTAAACACCTTCTCACATTCCTTATTTCCTTGATTAACAGGGTTGGATCCCCCTTTAATTCTTGCACTAAGATTGATTGTATGCTATGCGACGTGTTGTTATGACTGCGTACATATTATGTCGTAAATATATAAAAGGAAAACAGGGCTGCACATAATGTACATGAGTTGCATACGACAACTGTATGCCTCAACACATTTCATCTCCATTTTTAAAATTTTTCGCACCCTAAGGAACTTCGAGAAATGTGGCAATGATCCATTGTATTTGGTTATTTCAATCGTCAACAATATATTATTTACATGTGTATTCAGTTCAGTTTTTTACTATCTATAGTTGAGTTCACATCACACACCCCATCAAAACGGGGCCTGAGATGACCGATTGGCATAGTCTTACAGCGGAAAGCTTACATATATTTATAATTGAATCTATTTTTATAATGTAGAGTAACACTAAGTTTTACTAGGTACAAAAATAGTCTATAAGATAAGCTAAAATTTAATCTTCATAATAAGTCTTCTAAAACACTTTCAAACCTCCGCAAAATATTAGGATCATCAAAGACTTCAAAATTCTTCACACATTACTCAACTACCAGCAAGTAATTTAGAGAGTATGGCGTCTACGGGTTTCCTGAAATACATGTTCAAAATATACGTCAGCATAAAGCCGGTGAGTCCATGATGTAGACACAAAAAAAATCTTCACACTGTGCATCAATCAAATAGTTGTACACAAATCAAATCTGGTTCAATGGTTTTACTACCACAAGAACCTTCGTTAACATATATAACACATTCGAGTGAGAGTTCACTAAGAAGCACATCGAATGCTTGCAATCCAGCCAAATATAACAGGTACCCACTATATGTATATATATCCCGAGCAATTCATGCTTAATGATTCGTCAACATACAAATAAGA
>BJCM01000700.1:6306-21961 GCA_018326385.1 Flaveria bidentis | reverse complement strand
AACATTTGGGCTTTGTTTCCCCATGTCAAACCGATTATAATGATATGGGAAACTTACGTGTTTGAGTTTGGATTCGATGAAGATGGTGATAAGAATAGCCGCGACTATGTTGAAGTCGATTTGATACACAAATGTTGATGTTAATCAAATTAACTTTGCAGAAAACTTTTAAGGTCGAAGTTAATCAAAAGCCCTCTGTCAATTCGGGTTAATAGAGCTCCGAACATGGATAACGACAATGTGTCAGGTCGAGGTTGAACATGGTAGTCGAACGCGATGCTTGGGTGAGTTTCAGACGAAATTGAGGGTTGTATTCGATTAATGGTAATCAGGTGATTGTTTATGTTAGTTTAATTGGATTATAATTAGGATTAAATTCTAAAACGGCTTTATGTTTAAAGACGAATTTCGGTTTCGAGTTTGTATGCCCATTACGCCTCTTAAAATCGAATTAAAGTGTAGTGACATGTTCGATTCTTGTTCCTGACGCGGTTAGAAACGATTTGGGTTCACGATTCTATGGGTTTTGGAGGTTTCAAGTCGCCGGAGTTGCCGGAATTTGTGGCCGGATGTGGTCGACGGGGATCAAGGGGGTTGGTTTGGGTGTTTTACACTTTTAGTCCCTGTATTTTAATAGCTTATTATTTTATGAACAAACCTTTAAAACAAAGTTTCATGAGTTACGTTTTTAACCCTTAACTTATTAAATCAAATTTATAATGAAATTTTTGTTGTCCATTAAAACTTTATAAAGTTTATAATTAATAGAAAATATCTTCTTATTATCTATTAATTTTAATTAAATCTCACGTCCCATAAAAGACAATTAACCTTGTAAGTTTATAGAGCTTACTTTATAAAATTATCATGTATTGTTAAAATGGTTTAATAACACAATTTTTTTATGTTGCTTATATTTATAATCCATGTAATTTTTTAGATTAAATAAGTTTAATAAAATAAATTTATATCATATGAAAATTCAAAATGAATTCGGGTTAATAACTTGATAGATGACGGATGTTACATGAACTAGTCTGATATTACTCTTCATCATCCACATTCCAAACGAAGTCATAGATTTCTTATGCAAGAAGATGGAATCAGCAGGTTCGTTTTGAAGAACAAGAACACATCGCTACTTAAGATCATGGAGTGAAAACGAATTTCTTGATCTAAAACATTGATCGTTTCAATTTCTGGGCACATCGATTTTGTAAATCGATGTCTTTAATCGCATATGGATGGTTTAAGCTATAAGAAATTTGTGGTCATTATGTGGGCTTTTGAGTTGTAGGAGAAGAAAGAAAGGCTAAATAGTAAATACATTTTGAGTTGTAGGAGAAGAAAGAAAGGCTAAATAGTAAATACACACATTGTAAGTATCATATGCTAATCTTTATAAAATGGTTTCCTTTATTCAAGTGTGTATATAACTATATATTCCTTAGATTATTTGTTTACTTACTTCAAACTACTTTTATTTTACGCCTATTATAGATTACCATAGATCACAAGATTAAAATTGACACCATCAAGTGGAATTAAATGTAAATATCTTGTTATAGATTACCATTAGTTAAACCAACCCTACGGTTGTAAAATACCAACTATTTAGTTCCTGTTGTTGCTAGACAAACTGAATGATAAACAAGGAAGAAAAGACCATGTTTTTTTTTCTTTTTCATATAGGACTTTTCCTGTGAACCACTAAGTTCTTTGTTATAGTGAACCAATAAATTATAAGCTTGTTAACTGTTTTTTGTAGTTCAAGTTTAAGGGACAACTGATAGTCATTTTGCAAGACACCCATACACCAAGGTTATAAAACACATTAAACGTTTCATGACTAATTCACATGGAGATTGAAGGAGATTGATATGGACAAAATATATTAGCAATAATATGTACAAAGCATGCTAATATACATGAAAGTTATTTGATATTCATACATAGTACTTCTACTAATATAAAATAGAAAAAAAAGAAGAAAGAAACAAAATACAAATTCTCACCGAAAGATAGTCATCAAGTATCTTTTGATAGACAATCTAGTAGCTGTTGAATCTTTCGGAGTTCCGTCTGCATCACCCTCAAGAAAGGCGTGAAGAGAATGAATTAAGCTAGTGACCTTAAGGGATTGATTGCTTCAAATAGAAGCGCCACTCATCAATATATGGCATCTTATCAGGGTCCATGCTTGGTAGTTCATGTGTATCAAGTTTTTCTATTATCTTTGTAGTCTTACCAAGAAGCTTCGCTGCAGCCTTGACACTTGCCTCTCTTTTCTCTATCACTGGTTCATGGCATTTGGTTGTTATGACTCGCGGTATATTAGTAAAACAAGCACACAATATGTCTGCAATAATACCATTTAAAAGGGCAAACAATTGTTCTTCATTAATATGTTCCGTGTTACCTTCATCTCTAAGCAAGATTGTTTCCACAAATCGGTACATTGAATTGGCAGAAATCAACTCCGTACGAGTGTTCTCCACCATTTCTCCACCAGTACCTCCTATGATTTCTCTTACAATTTCTTTAGCTTTATTGGAAAACCATTTAAGAATCTCTCTTGCTGTTTCCCTATAAACGCATCTTTTTCTAGAGCCTTGTTCAACCACTTGCTTTTGTGTTCAAACTCATTCCATAAGATCATAGCGGCCTTTCGAATCTTTACATATGCAATTTCATGATTGAGGCTTTCTTCCACTAGATGAGTGTATGAAAGACCTTCACGGACACTTCTTAACAAGCTCTTAGTTGAGTCCTTATGGATATTCGGGAGAGCAACCGCGATGCATGTTAAGGTTACAATGGGCAAGCTCCATGTGTTAACAAGTTCAACTGAAAGCAAAGGCTGAATATCATTGGTGTCAAAGTCATTTACTCCATTGAATCCAGTTGATTTATCTAGAAGCTCTAGAAGGTCCTTGCTTTGTTCATTCTCAGCCTTTATGATAAAGGCATTCATAGAGTTTGATATGCGCATCAGTATTATCTCAGCAAGTTCCACCTCATCATGAATTTGTAAAACGTAATTGCTAATGTCTTTGTTTGTGTTGTTAGTTCTAGATATGACGGGTGAAGTAACCAATCTTGCTTTCAATGACTTCCAACAACATAAACAGTACACAATAGACGTTGGAATTATTATTGGGATAAGCGATATCACTTTGCACAAAATAACAATCACCTTTTGAATTATAATGCAAAGGCTTACAATCATGCCTTTTGAATTATATATGAGAGTTCTTGATCTACTGCTTGATAGAAAATATATAGGACTTTAATTCCATTCACATAACTTTTGAGTCCAGTAACTTTCTACTTCAAAAAGCATTAGATGATTCTTGTTCCATTTAGTGACAATCTTGAAGCTCAAAACAGAAAAACATCTAAATAATGGAGCAATGGTACCCACCACGACTCCGATGGATTGTGTTCTGGCAATGAAAAGTATTTGACCACTTATACACTGAAGTACTATGTACGACTTCTTCTCCAAACGGAATTCTGATCACCATTAGGGAGTTCAGGAGTAATACAAATACACAAATTACTCCAGAAGCAGTGGATAACGGATTGCAAGCCATCACAAACTGAGGACTTCCCGTTTCTGCCATGACCCAATATTTTCTCACATGTTGCCTTAGTTTCTCAACTATAGACATTTGGGCATCTTGTAGATGTTGTTCATTTAAAGAACTTTTGTTTGTGGTTTGATACTTCACTTCTAAAATTTCCTTAGAGGTTGGAATAGTTAGGGATGAAGAAATCATTATTATTAGTAAAAAGAGGTTCGTAGCGGTATAGATATATGCGACCATAACAAAGTGAAAAGCAAAACTATAGATCCTTACAATACTAAAATTGATATGCCTGATAACACCGGTATAAATATCAATGAGAATATTTACATGTAAGGTGATGACGAGAATGGACCAACCTATGACATTTGCAAGCAGTGTGCTGTTGTCCATCACTGCCAAAGAAGGCATAAAGTTAGCCATCATCGTGCACATGAAAGCCAAACTTCCTACTTTGGCTGCTTGGTCGATGTACCTTGGCATGTCGCTACTTAGATCCAGTGGTAGTTTCATGGCGACTGTAATCACTGTAATAGATGCAGCATTCAGAGAAAAATATCTACTTGGAAACCATAATTTTCTGCTTTTGAAACCATGCAACAAATCCGCTGCCATGGCAAGGATGCAAAGTAATGATGCTACCGCAACGTAGATCCCAATCCACACCATGGGTTCACTATACTTTTCTTGATCATCATGATCCGTAACCGGTAGATAAGTACTCATATTTGGAAATTTGGTGCCTACATGTGGAGAAGGCAATAATCTGTTTATAACAAAGCCATAATTTACAAGAATTTTCTAAGAAGTTGCAGACTTGATGCATCTTAATAATCATATCAATGTTTGATGTAGACTTTTGAGATTTGACCAGTTCCATGACTTAGACTACTTGGACTTAGACAGTTAATTATGAATAGAAAAAGCCGGCCAATGCCAAGGAAACAATATAGAATAAACAACTACTTGAGATGTTATATGTAACTGATCTGCATCTGAAACATATATTACAAAAATTAGTTGCACTTCCAACGAAATGAATAAGTTTATTTAAAATTTTGACGATTTTTACGAAAGTTTTGTTGGAAGGAAACTAGAATTAAAAAGAAATAGACTTGCCTTGGGATGTCATATGTAAGTACTGTTCAGTTTATATGTTTATAAGGAATACAAATCCATTATATATTGGGGGTGAAGCAATGAGTGACTTATGTTTTGGTGGTGTGAAAGCAGACTAAAAAGCTTTAGGTCTAGGGAAAAATCTCCGATGTCGGAAAAAGGCCGAGCAATGAACCCTAGAGACCATCAAGCCTTCTAACGACAAAACTTTAAGTTGTAACAAAACTCTAGTAATTCAAACCTGCTAGCTGTTGGCACAATCTGATAATAACCATGGGTCGCACACGACAAGTCAAGTTTGGGTCAATTTGATCCATTTACGTGAACATGCATGCTATCACATTTGAGTTGCATGAAAGACAAGTTCCACATGTAAACCTGCGTAAAAAAATAGGATACAGATTCTCACAAAATGATAGTCAATAAGATGCGTTTTGAAGGACAATCTGATAGGTGTAGAATTATTCTGCCTGCATCAAGTTCAAGAGAGGTGCAAAAGGATGAATTAAGCTTGAGTCTTACCAAGAAGCTTGCCTGCAGCCTTGACACTTGCCTCTGTTTTCTCTATCGCGCTTTCATGACATTTGACTATTAGGACTAGCGGTATGTTAGTGAAGCAAGCACACAATATGTCTGCATACCATTGTTGGATATGAATCTTGTTTTGAGAATGTAGTAGGAAGCATACAAGAATCTTTATGGGAAATATATCCAACGCAAAATAAATTAACCGGAGTATTATGTTTCTGTATATATTAATCAACAACTAGAGTCAATTACATTTATATAATATGTAGATATATACCTATCTAAGAGACATTAATTGGTTAGCCTTTGCACCCTTTCAATAGGTGGTTGGTTTATTACCTGTTTTGACCCATTAAACTAATTAAACTACTATACTAATAGTAACACTTAGGATATACTTATATAGAGCTCAAGATTAATAGTACTTATTTAACAATCATGTCATTTAGACAGGACAAAACAACTACTGCTAATTTGTTATGTGTTGCTTTCATCTTTAAGAAAGATTGTTTTTGCACTTCCATACATAGAATTAAAAACAATCAACCCTTCGGGATGTTTTGCACCATTTCTCCATTAATACTTCTTTAGATTTCTCTAGCTTACAATTTCTTTAGCTCTATCGGAAAACCATTTAAGAATATTTGTTGTTGTTTTACTTCTAAAAGCATCTTTTTCCTAAAGCCCTCTCCAACTTGCTTTTGTGTGTGATCCCATTTCATAAGATTATAGTATCCTTTCAAATATTTGCATATTCATTTTCGCGATTGAGGCTTTCTTCGACCACATGGGTGTATGAAAGACCTCCACCAACACTCCAACAAACTCTTAACTGGGAGAGCAACAATGATGCACGTTGAGGTTACTATTCGTAAGCTCCAACTCTTAACAAGTTCAATAAAAACCAGAGGCCCAACATGATCAGTGTCAAAGTTTTCTACTCGTTTGTATCCTATAGAGTTCTTAAAAAGCTCTAAAGGGTCATTGTTTTTTTTGTTCTTAGTCTTTAATATAAAGAAATTCATAGAGTTTGATATGCGCTTTAATGTTTCTTTGCATGTTCTATCTCATCGATCACGCGCCGTCATTCATATATAGATTACCATATATGGCTTGTTGATTACCATTAAACCAACTCTACAGTTGTAAAATACAAATATTAGTGCTTGTCATTTCTTGTCAAATTAAACAATAAATAAGAAACAAAAAACCCTGTCTCTTACTTGGCTTTGTCTTTTAATACTTTTCCTGTGAACCACTAAGTTCTTTGTTATAGTGAAACAATAAATCAATTAAAAGTTTGTTAATTGTTCTGTATCAAACATTATAGGTAAAGCTTGACTTGGAAAACTGTTCATTTTATTTGTAGTTCTAAGTTAAAGGACAACTGATCCTCATTCAGAGTATAAGTGAGACACCCTTACACCAAGGTCATAAAACTCTTAAAGCTTATTAAACAATATTACTAGTTAATTACATCAAGATCAATTTGGAATACTAGCAATTGTATATACAAATATGCATATTTACATGAAAATCATTTTGAAGTTTCATACATAGAACTTGAAAAGAAAATAAAAACCAGAAAGAAATAATATTATTAATTCTCACCACAAGATAGCCACTAAGATGCCTTATGATGTTGTAGTTGTTGAGTTCTTCCACCTACAGCACCTTCGACAAATGATTTCGATCGGAGACTTAAGGCACTATTTGCTTCAAATAAAGTCGCCAGTCGTCAATATATGCCATCTTATCCGGGTCCATGCTTGGTAGTTCACATGTATCAAGTCTTTCTATTATCTTTCTAGTCTTACCTAGAAGCTTGGCTGCAGCCTTGACACTTGCCTCTCTTTTCTCTATCACGGGTTCATGGCATTTGACTGTTATGACTCGTGGTATATTAGTAAAGCAAGCACACAATATGTCTGCAATCATGCTATTTAAAAGGGCAAACAATTGTTCTTCGTTAATCTGTTCTGTGTTTCCTTCATCTCTAAGCAAGATTGTTTCTACAATTCGATACATTGAATTGGCAGCAATCAACTCTGTGGGAATGTTCTCCGTTATTTCTCCACCGGTACCTCCTATGATTTCTCTTGCAATTTTTTTAGCTTTATCAGAAAAGCATTTAAGAATCTCTCTTATTGTTTTCCCTCTAAAAGCATCCTTTTTTAGAGCCTTGTTTAACCACTTGCATCTGTGTTCGCATTCATTCCATAAAATCATAGTACCCTTACGAATCTTTATGTATTGATTTTCACAATTGAGGCTTTCTTCCACGAGTTGGGTATATGAAAGACCTTCACCGACACTTCTTAACAAGCTTTTAGTTGTTTCCTTACATATACTTGGAAGAGCAACTGCAATACATGTTAAGGTTACAATTGGTAAGCTCCAAGTGTTAACAAGTTCAACAGAAAGCAAAGGTTGAACAAGATCGCTGTCAAAGTTCTCTACTCCTTCGAATCCAGTAGACTTATTTAAAAGCTCTAAAAGATCCTTGTTTTGTTCCTTCTCAACATTTAAGACGAAGGAATTCATAGAGTTTGAAATGCGCTTCACTGTTCTTTTAGCAAGCTCCATCTCATCATGAATCTGTAAAACATAATTGCTAAGGTCTTCGTTTATCTCATCATTAGTAGAGGCCACATGTGGAGTAGCAAACCTTGCATACAGTGACTTCCAACAATATAAACAGTAGACAACAAATATCGGAATGACCGTTGGGATGAGTGATATCACTTTGCACAAAATGACAACTACCTTTTGAATTCTAATACAAAGGCTTATAATGACACTTTTTACATTATAGACTAGATTTCTTGATCTACTGCTTGATAGGAAATGTATTGGACTTTGTTTCCACTCACATAACTTTTGGGTCCAATACTTCTCTACTTTAAAAACCATTACATGAGTCATGTTCCATTTCGTGACCAACTTGAAGCTCAACACTGAAAAACATCTAAATATCGGAGCAATGGTACCCACCATGACCCCAGTAAACTGTATTATGACAACGAATAATAATGACCTCTTATACACTGATCCAAACATTGCAACATCTGGATCTCTAAACGGAATTTCGAGTACTATAATTGAGTTGAGGCCTACAAGAACAACACAAATTACTCCGGAAGCGGTGGATAACGGATTGGAGGCCATCACAAATTGAGGATTACCAGTTTCTGCCATGACCCAATATCTTCTTACATGTTGCCTTAGTTTCTCAACTATAGAAATTTGGGTATGTGGTTGATGTTGATTGCTTAAAGAAGTTCTATTTGAGGTTTGATACTTCACTTCTAAAATTTCTTTAGAGATTGGAATCGCTAGCGATGAAGAAATCAATATTATTAGCAACAACAAGTTCGTAGCCGTATAGATGCATGCAATCATAACGCGGTCAAAAAAGTATCCATTGACACTCATAGGCCTGATAACACCAGTACTTATCTCAATGAAAACATTTACAATCATGGTGATAACAAGAATGCACAAACCTATGATGTTTGCAAGAAGTGTCTTGTTGTCCATGGCTGCTAAAGAAGGCATAAAGTTAGCCATCATCGTGCACATGAAAGCCAAACTTCCTAGTTTTGTTATTTGGTCCACGTTACTTGGCATGTCACTACTTAGATCTACAGGTAGTTTCATGGTGACGGTTATCACTGTTATAGATGCGGCATTGAGAGAAAAATATTTACATGGAAACCATAACTTTTTGTTTCGGAAACCATGCAACAGATCTGCGGCCATGGCAAGCACGCAAAGTAATGATGCTACTCCAATGTAGATGCCAATCCACACCATAGGTTCACTGTACTTTTCTTGATCATCGTAATTGGAAAGTTGTACATAAGTACTCATGTTTGGAAATTTGATGCTGATGGTTTAAAACACGTCGAGAAGGCCAACATCTCTTTATAACAATGTCATAATTTATAGAAATTGCCAAGAAGTTGCAAACTCAATGCAACAACTGAATAATAATAACATTGTTGGATGTAGACTTGCATCTTGACAAGTTCAATAACTAGGTTTTGTAAGACATAGACGTCAACTATTAGACAAAACCGGCCATTCCTAATAAAAGAATATAAAATAAACACAAGAATGAGATTTTATAAGTAAATGAAAAATTGTTATTCCTAATGATGTGAATAAGTGTTATAACTAATAATCAAAAGCATCTTGTATATGTTGTTGGAAGGAAACTCGTTATGTTAAACGAAGATTGTTACCCAAGGGAGTGAGAGGGAAGTAGGGTGGAGGGTAGGCGTGGTCTTATCGAAAGTTCATGATGGTGTTGTGTTACATTGAGTTCGGTTGTGCAACACAAATAACGGATGATGAAATATCATAAAAAATAATTACCGAATCAACGTTAAATGAATATACAAAAAATCAATTAAGACCTAGTACCGGTTGTGATACAAAGATGTTTATACAAACATGGTTCCTTGACTTATTGTAACCTCGAAAACTTAAGTAATTGTATGCTACTTTTATTTATAATAGGCTTACATGTGTTTCTACAAGATTAGATATTGTAGAAAGATACCTTTATATATTACATAGAATTACCCTAAACACTATTATAAGGAGAAATTATAATAATATAACTATTCTGATATTCTCCGACGACTTAATTAAGAACTAGGACATTATAATGTAAAAAGAATTTTTTGTTTGTGTGTTATAGGCGGCAACAGATCTTGGTTGGAATAGTGTTGGCAGCCAAGGCTTCAAAGAACAGGTTGTGACGAGACGCTCGTGAGAGCATGTTGTTTATACTAAGTTTCGACTTTCAAGTGGTCTATGGTTGCAACTAGAGTTTTGGAGAGCAAGTTATTTTCACTAGTAAACCTTGACGAGAGCGGCTTTTTGTACTAGGCTTTATGGTGAATATTGTATCCGAGTGGATTATGGTAGCGACGAGGTTTCGAATAGCAAGTAGATTCTACTACTAAACCCTCGTGAAAGTAATTTCTATCTTCTAAGCTTCCCTATGAATCTTATGAGTGGGCACGTGGTGGTAGCTAGGGTTTCTAGCGATTGTTGTGAGCCGCAATTAGATTTTCCAATAATTATCATGAAGGACGACAACGACTAAGGCCTAGAAGGACACACCATGTCTCATCAAGGTGAGGTGTGGCCTATGATGACATGTAGGGGTTTGGAAGAAGTTGTTTCTGATACCAAGTTAAACCAATTAGAAAAGTATTTTTTTCATAATACACAACAAGAAAACTTATAGTTTCACTAATGACAAATTTTCAACGGATGATAAACGGATATTATCAAACAAAATTCATGATAAACGGATATTATCAAACAAAATTCGGCCATGTGTCATCACAAAACAACTTTAATTATTATTCTTTTAAGAAAACTAAAATCCATCACTAACCCGCCACAAATTTACCGACCAATACAAATTCGTTGGTGACTAGAGGACATTAATTTCCTCTGGTAATGTTTTCTAGACGGGGAATCAGTCGGAAATCACATTTCCCCACAATTAGATGTTTCCGTCGGAAATTCATCGGAAATTGCTAATTCGTCATAAATGTGTCGCTAAAGATCTATATGAACTCTTCGGAACAAGCATTTCTTCTTAAAACTTTGTAACACAGGTCGATTTTCCCGTCTATGTTCTTCATTAGGGACCAATCTTCACAACTAAGAATCTAAAGTACTCATATTTGAAATTCTTCAACTAGGTAAGTACATATATGTTTTTATACCAAAGTACTCAAAATAAATATAGACAAATTATGCTATTAACTTTGAATCAAACAATAATAGTATAGTAAACGTACTTGAATTGGAGAATACACGAATTTGTTTACAAGAAAATACAGATTGAGGCCTGCAATAAAACAGAAATTTCCGGTGATCGGATCTGTTTTGAGGATACAACAATCAATCAAGACGAATGCTCGATTCTGACAAAAATCGCTATACTCCCTTTCTTGAATTCCAAGAACGAATTTTGTGTGTAAGATTTCTGCTATTGTTAATCTCCCAGAATATATGTATATATAGGTCGACAAAAAACAGTTAAACCGAATTAACTGTCAAACCAGTTATTATTAATGATTCAACTGTCATTATTAAATATTATTAAAAAAATCAAAATTCATATTAAAATATAAAAAATGAATTTATTGGTCCAACCATTAATTATATATATTTTATAGCCCATTTAATTAATCCAACCATACACACACATAGCTCATCCATATTAGCCCAATTGATGATCTAGTTAAATGGTTAAGTGAATTTTTCTTTATAAGTAAGAAAGTATTCTTTCTTGGTTCCACTTGGTTCCAATGTGGGACAAATCCCACACATGCCTTTAAACAAAGTTCCAACAAGGAATAATTATCAGGAATTATGTTTAGATGTAGACTTCAATTTTGACCTGTTCAATGACTTGGAGTCCTTAGACTAAGACCCTCAATGACTCAATGATAAGACAAAATCGGCCATTACCAGAAAAAAAAAAAGTATAAACTTACCAAAATGATTGAGGTTTTGTAAGTTAACGGAGTAACTCAAACATATGTTACAAATTCAGTTGCAATTCTAAGTATTTGAATAATTGTAGTTGAATAAACTAAAACTATTATATATTTTTTGTGTAATGTATCAACCGACAAACGGATGGATTGACCCGTTATGTCACAGTTGGAAGAACTTACATAAGTCAGCGGCTTTAAATTAGCATCCTAAGTCGTAACCAATACTAGTGGACTAGTGCATTAAGTGCTTATGGATAATTTCTTAGTTAGAAACTATAGGACTATTGGAGTTAATCATTTCTTTTTAAACACCCAAAAATCGTTAATTTAAATGGTTGAGATAAGGCATTTTAAGATTTTATTAATATAACGGATGTTTTGGATTTAAGTATTACTTGTGACAACTCACAAAATAAAAAGGGTTCCAAGATATGGACCACGAGGTTCCCTCTTATAAGGTGAGTTTCTTTCTGAAGGGTGACAGCGGTTTCAAGACTGATTAAGACAGACTGATGTATGATTTTTCATTCGGAGACGTGCCAGCTAGTGCCTCAAGGTTTCATAATCGAGTAATGGAGATGACTAGATGTGCTAGTGGGCCGGTAGTGATTCGAATAGCCATTTAAAAAGATATTTCTTTTCAAATAAACTTTCTTTAATTATTTTTTAGAACAAATAGAAGTCGCCATAAGATATGAAATAAGACAATAAGTGATATTATTTATAGGATATGTAAATTTGTTTTATTTTAATTGATTTTGGTTTTTTAATATTAATTGATTTTGATCTAAATATTTCAATTAGTATTATTAATTTTCACTATATTTTGTTTTCTTTTATAAATTTAAAATTTTTTAAGGTGTTTCTTTACTCTTAAGTACAGTTTTTTAAATAACTTTTGATATTAGATGTTTATAACATGATTTACGTTTTAATGTGTATTTTCATTTCTTTTCATATGAATTTCATTTATAATCGAGCCGTGTTAACACTCACAAGATTCACCTGTTACATATTCAGATCTATCTAAAAAAACGTTTTAACAAATACTCATCTTTGTATCTAATACAATTGTATACTACAAGAAACTAGACTTGTGGCTACGACAAAATTCGACGCTATAGAACCCAAGGTCGTCGTCATAGTCGATCTATGGCGACACCAAGTCGTCAGTATAGATCTAGTTATCACAGTCTTGTTGCTATAGACCTTTTTTCAGGTCATAGTCACAACCCATACAACCACAAAACTCTATCTCGCTGACATGTTATCAACACAAACATTGAAATATTCCACTGCTATATGATACATATGAAAATTATCTATCTTTACAATAAGTCAATTTAGTGTGTATATAATAAATAGCAAAATCAAAATGAAATGGACCGGTTCATGACAGAGCAGTAGGAACATTAATGAGGGTCGAACTACTTTTTGAAGTGTTGTGATAGATCTGGTGTCGGTGTTGACCAATCTCCTAACCCATACGCGGCCATACCACACAAAACTACTAGAAAATCAATCACATCTCTCCAAGTTAAATGCATATCTAAAATGTTAACTTGAGTTACCTCAAGATCTTATAAAAATAGATGGAGATTTTGTGTTCAAGTTTCATCCGTGACAAAAATAAAAAGGAGTTTTAGGTGGGCTAAAGGGTTTTCTCACCTAATATGAGTTTCCTCCGGATGGTGGTATCAGGTTTCGTATGCAAGTATTGGAGATAATCGGGTGGGCCAGTGGCCCGTCAGTGATCCAATTAGCCGTTAGAAAAAGAGTTTGTATAAATATTATCGAAATAATATATAAAAACTTAAATAAATTTCTTTTCGGTCTTTGATATTAGATAAAAGTCGAAATATGCTTGCGCGATATTGCACGTTCGGTCTTTGAGATTTAAACATATTATGAAATGAACGTTGGCACGTTGAAACGCAAACATTAGTCAACATTGAAACACAAAATCATTAAAAAATCAGTAAAAGGGAAAAAAATGTTAATGGTTAATTTTGAAAATTGTATATAAAAAGTAGAAAAACTAAGAAAAAAACATGGTTTGTCACTCCTGGAGTCAAACCCAGGTCATTGAGTTCAGTAGAAGCGTAGCTTGCCAGTGGGTTAAGGGCAAGGCTATTTTTTTTATTTGAAAAGAGTTTTTATTTGATGAAAATAGGGAAGAAATGAGAAAATAAAAAGAAAAACAAAAAAAAAAATTGCCATTCCATGGGTTCTTAAGAAGCTGATTACGTTTTAATGTTGCAAGGAATTGTATATGTCAAGAGTTGGGATTGAAAATAATAATAATAAAATACACCGACCTTTATAAAAATGTGATGTAGTAACAATTAGGTAGCAAACCATCATGATTCACAAAGTTGATGAAAATAAGATACAAAATAAAAATAACACTTGGACAAGAGTATCAGTAATTGTCTACTAATATCTTATATATGATTTAAAGATTAAATTTGATTTGTTTGGTTCATAATTATCTAACGTTAGCATTCAAAGTTACCTTAAATAATTATTAACCAAACAAATCAAATTGTTTAATATCAAAAACATATAAACCATATATTGATAGATAGTCATCTAATTAACTTGATAATAATTTGAGTCTGTTATTATACATGCCAAAATAGGTTCGATTTAAGAACAAAAAGACCTTACAAAACCAACTTACAACAATGTTACATCTTATATTTATTTCATACATTACCATAAAACATTAAATTATTTGAACTACTATCTTGGAAATGGTACTAAAAAAATGAACTTACACGTAAAATTGGTGGAAAATATCTAAAAAAGAAAGATATATAGCTATGTGAGTAAAGAAATTGATTTTTAATAAACTTTATCCAAATTTTGTTATTTGACTTAATCAGCAGCAATTAAATTTGATAATAACTTCCCAACTAACGCTTCAACGCCTCCCATGTTCATGCAACATTAATGGGTTTTCGTGTACTTGTGAGTTTTAATCTAAAGTTGCAAGTTGCGCGTTACTTTAGTATGTGTGTGTATAAATGCGGATCAATCCATGGGAATAATACATCAAAGAGAAGTGTAAGTGAATCATAAATTCAATGGGTTACTCTCAAAAATGGGTTTGTGTGATTCTCTTAGGGTTCGCCATTGTCTTCCATTTGAGTGCATTGGCTCTTGGGGATGACAAAAGTGAACCAACTCGATGGGGTGATGATGATTGTCGGTATGGTGGTAGGAGAGGTTGTGGTGGTGGTCGTCGTGGAGGTTATGGGCGTGGTGGGAGAGGATATGGTGGAGGAGGTGGGTTTGGTGGTGGTGGAGGACGTGGTGGTGGTTTAGGAGGGCGGAGAGGTGGTGGGAGAGGTCGTGGAAGTGGGCTTGGAGGTGGGGGAGGAGTTGGAGGTGGTGGAGGTCTTGGAGGAGGTGGTGTCAGCCATGGTGGTGGGTTTGGAGCTGGGGGAGGAGTAGGTGGTGGAGCTGGAGGAGGTGGAGGACTTGGTGGTGGCGAAGGAGCCGGAGGTGGAGGAGGTGGTGGTGTTGGAGGTGGGTCAGGTCATGGTGGTGGGTTTGGAGCTGGTGGAGGAGTAGGTGATGGAGCTGGAGGAGGTGGAGGACTTGGTGGTGGAGGAGGAGCTGGAGGTGGAGGAGGAGGAGGTGTTGGAGGTGGGTCAGGTCATGGTAGTGGGTTTGGTGCTGGTGGAGGCAAGGGCGGAGCTGGAGGCGTTGGTGGCGGTGCTGGTGGTGGAGGAGGTGGAGGTGGAGGTGGTGGTGGTGGTGGTGTTGGAGGTGGTTCGGGTCATGGGAGTGGTTTTGGGGCTGGGGGAGGAGTAGGTGGTGCTGCTGGAGGTGTTGGTGGTGGTGGTGGTGGAGGTGGAGGTGGAGGTGGAGGAAGTG
>BJCM01000693.1:0-10193 GCA_018326385.1 Flaveria bidentis | reverse complement strand
TATATATGTATATTAATGGGCTGATTTGGATTACATAAAACATTTGTTATCATATTTGATATAATGTTCCTTTTACATTTAAAAATTTTCAAGACTATAACCGTACCCTGATACCTATTTTGATTAGAACCCATCTTGCCAATTATAGATTGGTGAATTCCTCTGTATTCTAGCCTTGTGAAATGCATTGATATTATGTTGGTACTTATGTGTATATATACACTTCTGGTTGGATGAAGCTGGAGTGAGAGGTTAAGAACCACCTGCAAAGTGGGGTATGCATTCAAGGAATGAGGCAGATCCGAAGAAACTTATTGATGGAAACTCATTTGCTCCACTGAACATGTTTATTCCTAAAATTGGTTTGATATCATTCTATTATGGTATTTTTTAACTGTAGGTTTCTGTTTTCCTAATTTATTATTTTATACTTTGTTTGGGATGGAGAAATGTGCTGGCACAGATTGGTCAATGAAAAAAATACTTCAACAATGCTAAAACCAAGGTAAATCTTGACTTGCATTATTTTTTATTGTATCACAGGTGGTCGTGATGCCATATTTCTTGTATCACCGTCTGCGCTTGATTTGATAAAGGAAACTGCAAGATTCTAGAACTCCTGCTGTCACTGAGTTTGTTTTAAATGGGTCCAATCCAGTTGATCAAGTAGGGTAGACCCATACAGTGAGAATGGAAAAAGAACATTGTATCTTTTTAAGGTAAAAGATGATGTGGGCAGTGGATCAATCAAAGTTAGTGTGCTACCCAATTTAAGGTTATCTTTTTTCTGACTATTGTTATTGTAAAACCATTATTGTTTTTGTTTTCTAACATACAGTTTACCGGTGGAACATCGAAGAGAATGCTCAAGTAGCATGAGGTGGCCCCATCTTCAAAATGAGAGAAGGAAGTTCCTATATTTGTGTTTAATCTGTGTTTTAAGGTTTGCCCTATAGTGAAAATTCTGCCACTTGTTAGATTACCAAAATATGATATCTTATTATTGGTATTTGTATGTTCAATATTTAGGTTTTCAAATCTTTTCATTTTATAGTTCTTAATTATTTATGCTGAGGATTCTGATGATTTATTATGCTAAGTAATGAGGACAGGAAACATATATTTAGTGACTATATTTCTGAGCTTAAGGAGTCTGGCATGGAAGCTGGATAGGGTTAGAAGAAGAACACGACTGTATTTGCTAGATAGCGAAGGATATAACGAGATGGAGAGGTATGATAAGCTTTTACTTTTTTTCTAGATCTTCTTTTTTCAAAGTGGTTTGTACCCGGCTTTTTTGTATACATTGTGGTTACATTAGCCATATATATTGAATTACATGTTAAAACCTAATATTTTTCTATACTATAGACTCTCTTAACCAAAAAATGCTTGACAAAAACTGTATTTGCTTGAAGCTCTTGCAATTATAATCATTCAACTTCAAAAAAGTTTCTTGTAAAGTTTTTTGAGCATATCCCTCCATATTGAGTTTTTTGAGAGTTTCTATCCTCATCTCTAGTGTTTTTAAATTTGTTTTTGGTTATTGTCTGTTCACAGATTGAACTTAGGCTGTTTTTTGTGGGTTTGTTATTGGTTATGTACTAGTTTCAGGGTGTTCTAGTGGTGAAATTTTCAAGGCAGCATCAACTGAAGGACAAATCAGCCATAGGAAGTACATTTTCTACTTTGATCATCTTCAGATAGTTTGTTGTTGTATCATTAACCTTTGTTTGTGTGCATGTTGTAAACAACTAGCAGGCTACATGACCCAAGAGAACCAGCAACACCTGTGCATTCATCATAATAACCATGTGGTGTTATGTATCTAGGTATGTTTGCTTATGATTCATTATCTTGATCATCGCTTGGTGTTCTTCCATAGTTATTATTGTCTTTTCCTATTTTGCGTTATTGGTCTCGGTCAAACACTTTATCTGAAATCAAGGTTGCTGTCACGATCATGCTTCGAAAGACAAGGTAAGTTTTAAGCATTATTTTAATGTTCTTGTTTCTTTTAAATTTGCAAGTTCTGTTTTAGTTTTAGAATTTTGGTAAGCAACTTAATTTGTTTACTTTGTGACTAATTTTGAACTTGGAAATCTTTGGTTTTGTCTTGTGTTTTGGGAATTTTGTATAAAAATGCAATTTTGGCTATGTAATATGTATTAGCACTGTTGTTTCTAATTAATTTCTCTAGCTTATGGGTATAGGGACGAAGGTAATACATGCGTTTGTACACTCATATATAGACTAATATAGCTACTAACTGACCACTAAATCCTACCCATTAAGCCTAGATAACCGAATCACCCCCACCACCTGGACCAGCCCCCTTTTTCCTGCCAAATCATGTTGACTGGGTCTGCCCTGACCCAGACTGACCCATGGGGATCGTATCACTGCTGCCCGCCTGAAGAACTGACTTGTCCTCAAGTCGAGATGAAGCAGTGTGGTCAAATTTTGAATGGTCGTCACCCAAAAGAATGATCTGGTCTTCCACATTTCCAACAGCGTCTAAGAGCTTAAAGGTCCCTGTTTTACAACGGTGCCCAGGACCATATTTTTTCCCACATCGGTAGCATTCCTAAATGTGTGTTTGATACTTTGATCCACATTTCAAGGTTTGATCAGGTCCAAAGTTCGTCACATGCTAGGTTACCAACGTGATCTTTTATTGTTGCTGTTTGTACTTCTCTAATATGTGGTTTCAGCTGTTGATCTTCTCATGCCATTCGTCGTTTGCAATACTGCAATATGAAGTTGCAAAATGATCTAAGTGTGCATATTGAGAAAAAAAATATATGATAAAAGTATTTTGTAGTTAGTTTGTTAGTCTGTGAAAAAAACATTTAACTAATGAATCCAGATTATGAATTTTGGGTTCTAGTGCTCAAATATTTAGCTTTTTATAGTTCTTATTTACTATGTATATTAACAATGTTCGTCTTACAAGAAATACCAATTTATAGTGCTCGGAGAATCATATTTAATCAGTTAGTCAGAACATGTGCCAAAGAACGAGAGGCTGCAATCAAAGGTTACAAACAGTTACTGGAGATGGGAGATTTGAGTATTTGACCTAAATAGATAACCGACTAAACTACATGTATTTTTTATTCAATTCACTTTAGAAAGATAACATATTTCTATCTTTTTTCATTGCAAGATTGATGATCCGTTGGCATTGATGCTTAGAGCCCAAGTTCCACCTATTTTCTACTCACCAGCCTCACCACAAGCTACTCTACCTCTCGCCTATTATGGTGCACCAAACCCCTGACATTTTATAAGATGTATATTCACTTATGCGTATGATTTTTTTTTGGCATTGATGCTTACAGCCCAAGTGCCACCTATTTTCTACTCGCCAGCCTCACTGCAAACTACTCCAAACAAGTTTTTTGGGAAGACTTACTTTGAGCTTTTATTTGTGTTTATTGCTGCAGGAAATGGACATACTGGGCATTGCAATAAATGAAACAATATGCATCTTTTTTTCTGGGTATGTTCTTAATTTCAGTCGTTCATTCAAAACTTCTCATATTTCTTAATTTATTAATTCTAATCTTTGCTGCAGGAAATGGACATACTGGGCATTGCAATAAATGAAACAATATGCATATTTCTTAATTTATTAATTCTAATCTTTACTAAATGTTAGCAGCATTAGCCTCACTGAGCTAAGGGAGTCCGGCATGGAAGCTGGGCAGCAACGGTAAAGCGAGATGAGGTGGTATGATAAGCTTTTCTGTTTTCCTATAATTTCTTTTTCTGAAGTGGTATTTACACTGCCTTCTAATTTAATACATCGTGGTTACATTAGTTGTAACATACTGAATTAAGTGTTAAATCTAACCTTCTTCCTACTATAGATTTTCTTAAACAAAAAGACGGCTTGACAAAAACTGGATTTGCTTGAAGCTATTACAATTGTAAATATTCAACTTCAAACAAGTTTTCTGGCAAATATTTTTTTGAGCATTTCCCTCCATATTGAGGTTTTTGAGAGTTTCTATCCTCATCTCTGGTGTTCTTGAATCTGTTTTGGTTATTGTTTGTTCACTAATTGAACTTGGGCTGAATTGGTGGGTTGGTATTGTGTTGGTTTTAGGGTTCTCATGTCCATATTTTCAAGGCAACATCAATTGAATGACAAATCTTCCACAGGAAGCACATTTTCTAGTATGATTTGTTTTTCAAGTAGTCTGTTGTTGTATCGTGAACCTTTTATTGTGCATGTTGTATTAAAACTAGCAGGCAACATGACCCAAGAGAAGCATCAGCACCTGTCTATTCATCATGATAAAGCATGTGGTGTTTTGTATCTAGGTATGTTTGTTTATGATTCATCATCTTGATCATCACTTGGTATTCTTCCATAGTGATATGATCTCTTCCTGTTTTGCGTAATTGGTCGGGGTCAGTGTGACGTTCATGCTTTAAAAGACAAGGTAATTTTCAAGCATTATTTTTTTGCTATTAGTGTCTTGCGTAATTGGTCGGGGTCAGAAAGGCGGGCCCTTACTGTCTGATGTTGTTCACAGTAAGATAAGGCTTGCTGTAGGTTTCAACAAGAACATGGAAAGAGACAAAATTGCTTCTTCATCAAAAGAATCTGACCATAATTTAGAAGACATGGATAGACAAGAGTATTAATTATATATCTTTGATAAGTAGTCCTCTCTATTCTTATCAGTGTCTTGATTTGTTTTATGATCTATTTCAGATGGTTCTATTAAGGAAACAGCTAAAATATATACATTTTACAACTTGATTTGTTATATTCATTTTTTCTGTTAGTATTTTCCATGATTATTATAATTTATTCTAGTAAAAAGCAAATAAGTTGGTGGAAAGAATCTTGAAGGCTATACTTTTCCTTACACACTGTTTAGAGGGAAGTTCTCTGAATTGTCCTAATTATGACACCATTATTTTTCTAATATTATTTCTTATAATATCAAATCTTATTTCTTTTAATATTAAGTTTTTACTTGTGAAGTATCCAGGAGATGCTCATGGAGCGTGTGGTGAATGGGCTTCCTAAATTTGCGTTTGATATCAAGTTTGCTAGAGTCTAAAGTTTCACTTGTTAGGCTACCAACATGAAAGAAGAATACGATAAGAGTATTGTGTAAGACAGTTATTAGTCTCTAAAGAAAACATTAAATGAACCAGACTATTTTTTTGAGTTCTGGTTCTTATTATATAGTTTTTTTAATTCTTATTTAAGGAGTGTATATTTACAATGTTTGTCTTACAGGCAATACCAAGTCATAGTGCTCAAAGAATCATATATGATAAGCTTGTCAGAACATGAGCCGGAGAACAAAAGGCTGCAAGCATTTACCGGATGCGAAACTTGAATCCCTTCTCCCAGACATGGGAAATTTGAGTATTTGACCTAAATAGAAAACCAACTAAACTACACTTCCTTTTATATGCAATTCACTGTAATAACGATAACGTATTCTATCTTTTTTTATTGCAGGATTAAAGATCCGCTGGCATTGATGGTTACAGGCCAAGTTCTACCTATTTTTTACTCACCAGCCTCACCACAAGCTACTCTATCTCTCGCCTATTATGGTGCACCAAACCCCTAACTTTTTATGAGTTATATATTCACTTGTACATATGTTTTTTATGAGTATTTAAAATTTGCAAGCTGACTACGCTAAACCTAATTTTGGTGTCTAGACTTTGTTATAAAAAAGATAGACTTGGAATTTTCTATTTTAAATCTATTTTTTAAGATTTTACTTTTTATACTGTTATAGTATTTTTAGAAACTATTACAGTTGAAACAGCCCAACTCCAAACAAGTTTCTTGGTAAGACTTTTTATTTCTATTATTTATTTTTATCCCTACAGGAAATGGACATATTGACCATTGCAATAACAAATGAAACAATATGCATCTTTTTACTGGGTATCTTATTTTCAGTCATTTGTTTAAAAGTTCTCATATTTCTTAATTTATTCTAATCTTTACTAAATGTTAGCAGCATTAGTCTTAAAAACTATTGTATGTGGCTCTAGAATTGTATCAGATGGCATGTTACATGTTGCAGCTTAGTGGTAACTACCTTAATTTATTAAATAGAAATCACATTTGCTACTAGATTATCTTCAAATAGTTTGTTTATCTTTAATTCCTATCTTTATGTGTGTTGTCTAACAGGTTACATGAGTGCATGACCAGAGTGGAAGTCCTCGGAGGAATTATACACAATTCAATATCAAGGTATAGACATGATTTTAGTTCGTATACTGTGTTGTCTCATTCACTAATTTGGCAACCAAATTTAACTCTTTGTAGTTAGCAGTTAAAACACTAATTTCATACATGAACACACATCTGATTCTGGTGACAGAACCTCTGTGAAGCAAATGTGTTAATGATAAAGATGAACCAGATAGAAACAAATCAAATAAAGTCTTGAAATTAAAGAGCTAGTGGCTTGACACATAGGATATTCAAGTCTTTAAGGACCATGTAGTATTGATGATTGATGAAGATGAACCAAACTAATGAATCAAATAAATTCTTCACAACAAAGAACCAGTGGTTAGACACTTGAGTATGTGTGTAAGCATATGAAAGCATTTTTCAATCTCATGTGTGATTAGCTTGTTTTTTTATCTCATTTAATATAATGTGTATTTTTTTATTTTGTAGGTTTCTTGTGACTAGCGCAGCGGTACATGCCAATACACTATGGAGCGATGACTTCGTCTCTCTCTTTCTGTGACTATCGCTTTTCTCTATGCGTTTCACTTTGTCTTTTGTCTTTGGTTGTGATAGAACACTAGTCGGCTTGATTAAAACTTAAACAAGAACAGAAAAGTCCAGTCCTCTTCGAGAGAGACCAATCTCCAACATACAACCAGAAACACTAAATCAAAATACTTAATCCTAACCACTAGAACATTCAAAACACATCTAAAGAAGCTAACATGCAACTACCCCACTAAGTTCCACCCTACTTTCCCTGAATACGTGGGACCCCACCTCCTAAGTCAGCCCTCTTTTTCCTGCCACATCCCAGGTTGATGCCCCGACCTAGGTTGGCCCCCTGGGATTGTGTCATTAATGCCCGCCCAAAGAACTGACTTGCCATCAAGTCGAGAGGAAGCAACTCGCGTGAGACTTGGACTGATTATCGCCCAAAAGGATGACCTGGTCCTCATCTTCCTCAGCAGCCTCGAGAAGTTTGAACGTCCCTGTTTTACAACGGTGCCCGGGCCCGTATTTGTCTCCACATCGAAAGCATTCCCCGCGAAGGTACCTGCCCTGTTTCTTTGCATCAGTAAGACAATGTTCTAAAGTTTTTTGGAGAGCTACATCCGCGTAGACATCACTTGAAAAAGCTAACTTTGAGTCTGTGTTAGCAGAGGCACTAGTAACTTTCCCTGATTGAGAAGGAAACTTGGATTCAAACTCAAGCGCGAGACTCATAGCATTATTAACAGTCTGGGGTTTGTGAATCCTTACGCTTGTCTTCAATTCTTCTTTCAACCCATTTAAGAATACCCCGAGAAGGCAGTGATAAGGCCAATTAGAAACCCGAGCAGACCTCTTAGCAAACTCTTGTCGGTATTCCTGAACAGTTCCAGTGTGTTGATGTTGCACAGATACTCATCTGGGTTCTGGAATTCGGCAGGTCCGAAATTCTTCTGAAAAGCACGCACGAGATCTTCCCAAAATAGGATTCGTCGATCGGCTGAGATCCATGAAAAGAGATCCAATGCGTCCCTCTCTAAATGCATAGAAGCCACATTGACTTTTCCGTTATTGGGTATATGGTAGTATCGGAAATACTTTTCTGCCTTCAATATCCAGCCCTGTGGATCACCTCCATCAAACTTGATAAATTCGATCTTGTTATAAGGCCTGCCCATATGCTGTTGCTTCCATGAGTACTCACCATCTTCAAAATGGGAACCACAGGAGGCTGCCTTCTCTTGGGAAAGTGCTTGCCGTTTCAAGGCTACAACATCATTCTTTAGGCTCTCCATGGAATCCAGTTTTGCTGCAATTGCTACAAGTTGAGCTGCAATAGGGTCTTGAGATGAACCGTCTCCCTCTCCAGATGTATTCCGGGTCTGCACCATCGTCATATTCCCGGAAATGGAACCAATGATAGAACACTAGTCGACTTGATTCAATCTTAAACAAGAACAGAACAGTCCAGTCTTCTTCGAGAGGGACCAATCTCCAACACACAACCAGAAATACTAAATCAAAATACTTAATCCTAACTACTAGAATACTCAAAACACATATAAAGAAGATAACATGTAACTACCCCACTAAGTTCCACCCCACTTTCCCTGAATATGAGGGATCATTCCCCACCTCCTAAGTCAGCCCTCTTTTCCTGCCATCCCAGGTTGACTGGGTCTGCCCCGACCTAGGTTGACCCCCTGGGGTTGTATCAGGTTGCTTTAAGTATTGTTAGATAACTTTCTTGATGCTCAAGGGTACATTGTTGGTGCCACAGGTTCACACATAACTGAAGATATTCTCATTGTTGTGCTTTCTTGTGGATCATTGGCACTTGTCCGTTAATGATAACAACCATTTGGTGTATCGTTTGTATGTATGTTTTTTGATAATCATGATCATCGTTCTCTGTCATTCCATAATTATAATGATCTTTTTCTGTTTTGTGTTATTTCTCTTTTTAATGTTGAATCCGAACACAGATCAAGGTCATTGCTGCTTTCATGCTCCAAAAGATAAGGTAAGTTTTAATCATTATATTGATAGGTTATTGTTTCCTAATTATTTGGTGTTTTGTTTGTAGGTATGTTATTTGATAATCCATGATCATCGTTTGTGTTGTTACACAATTATAGTGATCTTTTTCAGTTTTGTGTTGATTCTCTTGTTAATGCGATCAAGGTCATTGTTGCTTTCATGCTCCAAAAGATAAGGTAAGTTTTAATCATTATATTGATCGGTTATTGTTTCCATAATGATAACCATTTGGTGCGTTGTTTGTGGGTATGTTTTTTTGATAATCATGATCATCGCTTTGTGTGTTTCCATAATTATAATGTTCTTTCTCTGTTTTGTGTTATTTCTCTTTTTAATGCCGAATCTGAACATAGATCATGGTCATTGTCGTTTTCATGCTTCAAAAGATAAGGTAAGGTTTAATCATTATATTGATGGTTATTGTTCCTTCTAAATCTTTTGTTTCAAATTTAGTTTTTAGGAATTGTGTAAGCAAGGTATTAGTGTACTTAGCTTCGTAATTTTGAACTTGGAGATTTTTGGTTTTGTCTTGTGTTTGGGATCTTTTTGGTCTAAGAATATAGCTTTGGGTTGTGTATCAGCAACATTGTGCTGAGAATGGGTGTGAGCTGACTTAAGGAAGAAGGTAATTATGGATCTTTAACTAGAATAGCTTGTTTTGGTATTCAATGAGCCATATAAGATAGTAGCTTCACGTTATCATTTCTTTGGGTTATACTCCCATTCATTTTCTATCGTTTCTTTTCTCACGTGCATATGCAATGTGGAGTTTTTCCTGTTATTCCAGCTTAAGCAATTACTTGGCAGTTGAGTTATAGTTATTTCTCAAACTTTAGTTCTTGTTGTCTTTGGTTTCTATTTCTTCTCTACTCTGATTATTATATAGAAATGATGTGATTCAGGCCACTAGACTTGCAAGGCATGTTTTGTTAGAAAATAACAATCAGATCAGCAAGCAAAACAAAGAAGAACAATTGAAAGAAAACTGTTGGCACTGTTTGCCTGTTTCTTATTGAGTAAAACCTGAATTTCTGAATGAAAAATTACATAGAATATCTACTCTATATAAAGGGAAAGACATAAATAAGACAGCTGTAAAATACTAAAGAATAGACTCCTAAATATTAAAAACGCGGTATTCCATAGATAGAAGATCCTGCACTCCATAATTGATTTTACCGAAATTAGTTAATAATCACCCCCTTAATTTCGGTCTTCACTTCGTCAGGTCCTTTCACTTTATGACTGTTACTCCAATAAGGTCTCTCATTTCTCCAAACTTGATTCTTGGCAATGCTTTAGTAAGGATATCGGCCTTTTGTTGATCCCCACTAATATGTTCCACTTTAATTTTCCCTCTTTCAACGCATTCCCTTATAAAGTGATAACGAGTGTCGATATGTTTACTCCTCCCATGAAACAC
>BJCM01000692.1:0-14529 GCA_018326385.1 Flaveria bidentis | reverse complement strand
AAGACATAGGTCAAGATCTTCTCCATGCAGACCTCATGCAGACGTTTTTTAATGAAACGTCTTCCAAAAAACAAACATTCTGCGCACTGAAAACCTCTTCCCGCGTCTGCGTGCGCGCAGATGCAGAGGTAGGAAAGATGTTTTGGTAAAAAACAAACACCACCTTAGTCACAGAAAGCAGTGGAAGAAGTCAAAGTAAAAATCCGAATAACAAAGTGAAGTATAGTAGTAAATCTAGAGGAAAGTTTGCTCATGTTGAGTGTTATTAATTAATATGGTTGAAAAGGACATATAGTTTAATTCTGTAGACAATTAAAAACGGAACACAAGAAAGCAAACTACAACAATTAAAATAATAACCATAAGAAAGATGACGATGGTAAAGAAATTGCTTAAGTTAACACTAGTACTGAGGAGTTATATATTTTATGTGATTATGACATGGTGAACATTGTACATGATAAGTTGGGTGATACTATATGCCATGTGACATTTCAAAGAGATTTTATTCATCTTATATGCCCAGTTACTTTGGGAATACTAATTATGGGTAATAGGGTTGCCAAAGATCATTGTTGTTAGATATGTTTGTTTGAAGTTTGAGAATGGAGTTGGAATTACATAACGCAAAATAGGTTTCAAATATTAGAATTAGCTTATCTCCTAAGGTTTAGTTGATGATGATGGTTACAACAGTACCTTTGGTGATGTAATTTTAAAACTCACTCATGGTATTATTTTTTTTATCTTGATAAGAGGTAAAAGAAGCTTGAAGTTGTACAGAATACATTTGAAGATTTTTAAAGAGTCAGTTCACTCATTGGTAAGTGCTATTATGACTGAGTTAGCATGAAAGACTTGGTCATATGAGTAAAAAAGAATGTCTGCATTATTAAAGAAAAATGACTTGCTTGACGTGCACAATATATATTCATTAAGAGAATTGTTCTCCTTATCTAGAAGGAAAACTAAACACAATTTCCTTTATGAGTTTTTTTTTTTTTTTTGAAAAAAAATGTATACATGATTGGTGCTTTAAAATGTGTGTGCTCCTATGAAAATTAGATCACTAAGGAGATGTTTAATGTTTGGATGACTAGAAGAGATCAATGACTACATGTTTAATCATTCAGGTTATATATGCCTTTTAAACTATTTTCTTTTGGATCGTTAAAATATTGAAAGGACATATGATTTGACCCGGTTTAAACAGTTCATTAATTAACGGTCTGATTTGACGGGCGGTCTAATATTAATTTGATGGGTTATAAAAACAGTAATAAGAAAGTGAATAATAGAGAGGAAGGGTGGAACAAGTGTGAGAGAGAGAGAGAGTGAGTGATATTGTGTGTGTTTTAAGTTTGAAGATGGAAAAAAGCAGATCATTTGGAGAGTATTCATGTTCATACGCAAATGGTTTGGGATACGAAGATGGATACAGATTCAATATATGGTCCCGTTAAGGTTAACACGACTGATGGAGAGACTAAGAGGAAGAAGAGGATTGCAGAGTATAACATGCTCACCACCACAACTAAGATCAAATCCGCTGTCAGATCAAGATGGCTTCAAGTGGATCAAGAATAAGCTGTTTATATACTACCGATGTTCTCTAGTTTCTCCTCTAAATCATATCCTGTATGTGTCGTGTGTATCGAGTTCCTTGAAATTGTAGATCGTGTCTTATTTAACCACTGGATCTATGTCATTAGTTAACCATCCTATATATATCAAGACTCAATTTAAGACATGTATACAACAAAAACCTTTCTATATATACATCTATTTTGCATGCAAATGAAATTAGAATACTATCTTTGTTTATTTGTTTCTGATGAGTAATTAATTGTTTTTATTTTAATATCATGATCATATGAACAAGTTCTTAATTAATAAATGACACATGATCCCTTGTAAAGAAAATAGCATGTGACCAGAAAGAATTTACGATCAAATGAATGTTTATTTTAAAGATAGAAAGAGAAAAATATTATTTTTTAACCCAAAAATGTACGATCTTACTTAGAAAAATAGTTGTTATCTTAATCGGGTTCACCTATCTATTTTCTCTTTAACCTTATATTACTATTTCTCTTTTTCGCCTGAATTGATCATTCTGCCAAATAATTCATTTTTGTACACTAGTCTAAAACGAACAATTTGCCAGTTGTCCCTTCCAAAACCCCGTGAAATGAAAGCTTAGATGATTACCATCAAACTACCAACATCAAAATTTGGTCGTGATCTTTGGGGACGACTTTCCCATGGCACCCTATCAATAATGTTAAGAAAAAGATTTTTGCATATAAGTTTTTTAGTCATTTGTCAATACTGAGACCAAGTTGCGATGAATTTTTGTTCATAATCCATCACAAAATGTCATTATTGTAGAAACCATTCTTGTTCAACCAGGGGAACTTATCAATATTCAATGGAACCAATTATCCACTAATTCTCCTCTGATGGCATCATAGTAGATGATCACGTGAACAGTAAGGCAACTTATCATCTAGTGATTAAGCACCATTGCGGTGATCGAAAGACAAATTGCATCATCAAAGCGTCACATAGCACCCGTAGGTCATGCCACGTGTGCTCACAAGTTAGGTAGGGTCCTCATTTGTGTCTCATGCTAAAGAAACCAATACCTAAGAATTGCTACTTATATACCAATTCAAGTTTTGTCCTTTCTAGTATGTGGGACAAGTTCCCATCCACTCCCCCATCAATTTCTAAAGTTTTTTATGTTTCAAACACATTCATATCTCATTCGTTTTAACTCTATTTTGAACATTGTTTGATTCGTTGTTATCTCCTCTCACAAAGAAGAACGTCAATCCAATAAATGTAAATTATATTAATCATAATTAAATATAATTATATACATCCAAAATAAATGAAAACATACATTTTCACTATTTTTCCAACAATTTCAAACATCCAACAGTAATTTCCAATACAAATATAGTTAAGGTTGTAAAAAAAAACTATTCTACTCAAATAATTACAAACATGTTTTGTAGCTATATATCATTAGTTTAAACAATGACATTTCAAATTCGATTATTGAAAATAATCTATTCTATAAAACAATGACAGCTAGCTTGTGTTACTTGCACCGAGTTTATTTCAATACAATTCATGAAAACAACAAAGTAGAAGGTAAAATATGAAACGACAACAACCCTTTTTGTTTATTAGGATTGTTTACGAACAAAAACAAATGGGAATCTTGAATTTCTTTCTGCAATTAATTAAACATAGCTCAGCGCCATAGATATATCAATGCATGGTCTTGAATGGCTTATAGACATTGAGATCTTTAATCACTCCTGCGATGGAACCCGCGGCTGCACAAATCGAAATAACAAGGCAAGATCCACTCAAGATTTGCAGAGAAATCCATTTATTGCTCCATTTAGGTATCTTCTTTTGAGCAATGTACATTTCGATCGGAAAATAAACAGTTAGAGGCCAGAACCCAATTGCTCCGAGGATCCCAACAACGTCTTCAAAAAACGGCATCAGCATAGCAACCAATGTAGTCATGCACACGAACATGGTCCTCCATATCAGTCTGAACAAATTGAGTTTATAGGGTCTGTAACCGGGAACTGGAACGTGTATTTCCTTTGTGATGAAGTTGCTGTCAGGGAAGTATTCTGCAGCTGTTCGTTCCACGAATGCGAATATGGGCTGCGCAAACACTTGGTATGCACCAACAAGGTGGACTATGATGGCAACGTTTGCAATGTCTACTAACCAAAAGGGGTCATAGAAGCCGAAACCAGTTAAAAGGTTTCCTGGAGCATGGTCTCCAAAGGCTGCATAACCGAAGCATCCACAAAGCATGTAGAAGATAGAGGTTGTAATTACGCTTATCAAAGTAGCCTTCTTCATTGTTTCCTGCTCCGATGGTGGGGCTTTGATTGTATCCTACATGTATACGCGTGCATTTTATTGATTATTTCATTCAAAGGCATGTAATATACATATATATGAGAATTTTGAATTATTATTGCATGTGTTACCTCAATTTCAATGAGGACATTGGAGTAAGCGTAGGCAAAAGCAATGGCTCCAAATGCTTGGAAGCTCCTCCATATTTTCTGCGTTTGAGTCACTTCCCCAACACTAATACCACTCAGGCTTCCCTTGATTTTACCATTCTCTGTTAAAAATAATCACAGAATTGAAAATTTAACAAGTCAAAATAAAAAATATCAAATCCATCAGTATTATATTTGTTGTTCATTTTGTGATGATTCTTTTACAATTAGTTGCGTTGTAAGAAAGTACCAGCAACTTTGGCGATGCCAAGACCAAGACCGATGGCGGAGTAAGTGAAGGACATGACAGCGGCCACTATCGAGAGCCATGAGATCTCATGGAAATCTGGGATTTGGGATAGCAAAATCTGCACTGCACCAAACAGTACCATGAATGGAGTCCCCGATATTCCACAATCACTATCATGACCTTTCTCATGAAAACAACTTGCTCTCTTTATAGCCCTTCAATTCATTAAACCAAAACAAAATATCAACTTTCTGTTAATTAACTTATTAACAAGATATCAACGTGTGTTTATATATTATACATATAAAATGCCACTTACATCATGCTAATGGAGGCAGCAATGGTGTATCCAATTGTAGTCCCAACAAGATTAAAGTACTGAATGAACCCACAAATCTTGAATTTAAACCCACCTGAAAAACATCACAGACTTAATACTAGTCAAAAATTAATTACATATATATATATATATATATTAAGGATTCAGTGAAAACAACATTGCGTACCAAGATTAGATTTGACGGCTTCCATGTAGGTATAGTTCCGTTTGCCAGTGACAGGGTCACGGTAACATGAAGCTAGAAGGCAAGAACAGTAGTAAGTTACGAAGGAAAAAAGAAAAAGAACAGTGGGTCCCGCGATCCAACCCAGCTGTGCTGTGGCCCATGCCAGTGCCAGCACGCCCGAGCCTATGACCGCTGTGATAATATGTGCACTAGCAGTCCAAAGAGTCCCTGCATGTCATGAAACAGTTGCTTTCAATTCAATATGGAAACCTGCAAGAATATTAATTAATTGTACACTTGAAATTTCAAATAACTAAGAGCAGTTTTGGTAAAGTACCGGTTCTTTTTGTACGGCCATCGTCGTCAAACAATTTGGATGGTCCCTCAGAAGAGAATTCCCGGGAAACTTCAAAGCCTCGCTGGTAGTTATTTTCGTCGATCTTCATTTGATGAATATTATAATAAACTAATATATAGAAATCCTTTAGACGGTTAATTAATATTGTATATTAATTAAATTTGCTAGGTGAAGTGTAGAGGAGGATGTAAAGTTTGGTGGCTGGGGTATACATATGTAGGTGGTGAGCTACAATTAAGACAAAGGGAGAATAAACTAAACTACCAAAATACTAGATTTTGAAATGTAGTGATCTCCTTCTAATGCAAATGGTTTCACACCTATGTAAAACATGACCATAACACCAGAACTTAGAATAAGATTCATGTGAATCAAAAGATGCAGACAAGTTAAAACTTGGGATGTCTACGATGAAAGAGGAATCTCATCGACCAGTCAGAAAACCACCAACTTCTATTTGGTAACATACAAATAAATACTTTTTTATATAAGCTAGTTTTTGTTTGTTTATTAGATGATAGCTTTTGAAAACATCCTTGTTGTTCAAACTCCCTGAACATTTTATAATTTTTTTTTTGTTTAATCATCCTTTGATATGATGGCAACATCAATGTTGTGGCACGTTAATATTTGAAATATAAGCTAGACATACAAGTGAATAGACTAGCTTGATGTGGCCGTTAAACAAAGCAGTTATTTCTGTTAACTATATCCCTATCTTGAAGGGTTGGGACTACTACAATGTTATCTATGTATATATTGATATTGATGTTCAAACATTTCAGATTTGGTGCATGTAATATATGTGTATTAAAAAAATCTTATATTCTATCAATAAAAGATATAATTATATATTCCAGTGTATCTTTCCATCTCTCATCATTGTTGTTCTCACTAAACATATTCTTGTATTAATTTCTCAATTTCTGAGTTGAAGTTCAATTCCTACAAGTGTTTATGGAAGTTCTCCGAATCTGTTTTGTTACTATTTTTTTGTTGTTGTTTGAAAGCTCTCAGTTTGTGGAATAGTCAATTAAGGAGTGTCGTTAGGCATGCTTATTTTTATCTTCGTTTCGAAATGATTTACATCACATCCGAGCCGGGTCAACATGGGTTTCTAGCTGCATCAGGCGGGGGATAATCTACTAGTTAGAATCCAGTATCAGTTTATTTAGGAATTGATGGGGAATCATGAGGTTGATATAAACTACTGCAGTACTTAAGATCAAGTGGCAGATATATGCACTAAAGCTCTACAGGATGCCACTTCCAACTACCTAAAGAAGAAGTTGGGAATTGATCATGTCTAGCCTAGAGGGAAGTATTCAAAATAGTGAAATACAAGCTACACATACAAGTAAACATGCTAGACTGATGCCGTTAAACAAAGCAGTTATTTCTATTAGTTACATCAATTGGTTGGATAAGTCTTGATGGGGTAGAGACTATTAGATTATTATGCATATATATAGACTGGTATTTAATCATTCAGATTTGATGCATGCAGTATGTGTATAAAGAAGTCTTATGGTCTAAAAATAAAAGATTTAGATATATTCTAATAGGATTTATCTTTCTTACCCCATCAATTATTATAATTCCGACATAAATTCAACCAAATAATGTGCTGAAACATCAATGTTTTAACACATTAACATATACATAAAAACCTGTTACAAGTTTAAAAGAAAAATATGAATGTTCCAATGTAAGTATATTTCACATATTATATAAATTACAACAACAATATATAAATACAGGGATGATTGATTATTCCAAATCCAGAATGCCGAAATTGGAGAGTAGAATCTTTACTTGATCAACAAAATCTGATCCAGTTGCATACTCTGTTAACATTCCCACAGCAAATCCGAACATTGCCCATCTACAACACCATGCATATATGCATCATCACAAAATCATCATCATAGAAACCGTATATATGCCATAATTTAAATTCATATTATTATATAACCAAATTTTTCTAAGAGTTATCAATTTGCACATCTGTTTCCACACATATCTATCACCTAAGAATTTATTTCATCAAATTGTAGATCAATAATTTAGATTCCTTATATAACTACATGCCTAATCAAATACAAGTTTATCTGTTATGAGATGAAAGATTGTGAGAAGTATAGCACTGAATGTAGATGAACAATAAAAAAAATTACTTTTACACATTAACACATTATCATCAGCAATCGATCATGTAAAATCGGAGCATCTCTGAAACAACATTTTTGGAACCGTCCGTAGTGGACATGGATGAGAGAGAGAAAATGCAACCAATATGGAGGAGAGACCGAGAACAGACGTCCATCCCCACAAATGCTCTCGGATGGATTGTGTGAGAGGAAGAAGAGAGAGGGGGGAGGGGGTCCATTAATTGGTAATTATGTAAATATTTTAGAAGATAAACAAAGGAGTTAGAGGCGTTTTAGGTATTTAAATTTTTAACACCCCCCACTTTCAGTTTTGTATGAGATATCCAGATTCAAATCTTCTAATCTAAAAGAAAACTATATATTAGCAAAAAAAAGATTTACTCAAAACCGATCCAACAACTCAATCGAGTTCAAATTGTCGTTTGTCAAAAACCAGCCTCGGTTCAACTCAGACTAAGCTCACCAACCATATCTCTCTCTTTTTATCTAGATCAGCTTCCAACATTCAGCAACAAAGATTTTTGGTTTCACGGAAATCGATTTGATTCACATCTCCTTTGCGGTCTAAATCTCCATATTGTCTCGGACTCTCAGGGTTTAATGTAATAAATGGGGTTACACATCTGCTTGATACGAAAGACCGGAGAAAAAGAAAATAGTTACTGTTTATATGCAATAAAGATGAGGCCAAAATTATCAGAAACCATGAAGAGGAAGCTAAGATTGGGGGTGGAAATCATACACAAAGAGGAACAAGAAGTTTTTTGGAAGATTGATGCAGAGTAGTTAGAAGCTTCACAATGTTATTTATTAGTTGCTCTACATCATCTTGGTTTGAAGACCGACCATTATCTCCTTATTTATAGCCTCGAATTAACTACAATGCATATGTTGATTCATGTGGATAATATCATTTTAAATGTGGTTCGTTCTCTAGTGCACAATTTGCACTAAAAGATCTTGGTCCACTCTACTCTGTTTTGATCATGGAGCCTTGTCGATCAGCTATTTTAATACCTCACTGACATTATATTCTTGATCTGTGACGCTGCAGCCTCTGCAAATGTCAAGCAATCCCCATCTCTGAAGTCCGATCTATCTGTCCACTTTGCTCACTAAATTTAACACTATTCTCTCATCCACCAAAGTAAAGCCAAACTTTTGGTTCTCTTCTCAGACATTGCGGTTACATTAAACAAGGTCTGCGATTCATACATCAACCTTTTGACAAGCACCTGGGATAGAGTGATGGTTTTTCAGTATCTCATAGGCACATCATCATTCGACCTTTCAATCTTACCCGTATATTTTCTTCGAATTACGCTTTCATATACGTGTTCTGATGCAAACCAAGCAGGATCCCACTGGTCTGCAGGTAGCTATGCCATTTTCCTTGGCATGAATATTATCAAAAAGACTTCTTGCAAGTTGTAAAAACGCAGCTCCTGTCTCTACTCACTGAGTTAGGAGCTCCACAATCCCACCTTATTTTGTGGCAATCTTAAAGCAACATATCTCGTCAAATCCGAATTTCATGTGCGTGTAGAGATGGACATTCACCTAAGGACCAAATAACCAACTGGCTTCTTCCTAGGCCTGCCTAGATTAGTGTATTTACAATCCAAGATTCATGTTTTAGCTTATCGCATTGTATTATGTAAAGATCAGATGCGTCTATAAAGATGTAACAATTATTTTTGGCAAGTCTTCATCTGTTAAATATTGATTAGGAGGTAAGTAATATTTATATTATGTTTCTAACTAACAATTATATTAAGTATGTTAGTATGTTGATGGAAAATTACAAGCTATGAAGTTAAAATCATTGAGCATAAATTTAATAAGACAAAAGCATCTAGATTTCTGAAAATAAGAATATGTGACAGAGAGAGGAAGACAAACCTGCCATTTGAAATTTCATTTTTGGCAATAAAACCAAAGAAAGGGCCTTGATTAGCCTCCTCGAGCTTCTTCTGCTTGAAATACTCCTGAAGCTCCTTCGCCCTCTGCCTCTGAAACTCCAGCGTTACTAGAGGCGGTGGCGGTGGCGGTGACTGACTTGGGGACGGAGATGGAGATGAAGATGGAGATGGAGATGGAGAGGGTGGAACAGAAGGCTTTACAGGTGGAGTAGCAATGGAAGGTCTTCGTAAAGGTCCGTCAGCTTGAGCGCAACGTATAGTAACCATGGCAGGAGGCTTGGTCGCAGAGAACCGAAAAGCAGTGGCGTTTGACGATGAATTGGGGATTCTCATGTACTGGATTGAAGCCATTGACATTTTTGCCTCTGCAAGTGAGTTTCGTTTAGGTTAGGTTAGGTTAGGTTAGGGTTTTGTCCTGTTTATGGCGATGAAACAAGGGGGAAGATGGTGTCATGTGAGAATGAATGAATCATCAGCGTTTGTTTCGTTTGCGGATAAGGTGTTGCCAAGTTTCTGATATTGACAACTCTTTCTTGATAAAACTGTTATCCTCAAAACTCCAAATCTAAACAAATACTGTTACTAGAAACTTTTTTTATCCAAACAAAGTGGAAAACCACAGTTACAGAAAAAGTCTCTTTTCATTTTTACTTGTGTGGAAAGAAAAAAGAAAATTTAGTTGCTAGTGGATTAAATAAATAATAATAATGATAAAAGTATTAAAAAAATATATTATTTAATTAAAAATAAGACATAAAAATAGTGGTTTTTATTATAAGGACACTTATTGGTATTTCTCATTTTGGTTCTACCCACCGTTACCGTACACCACTAGGATTTCAAACAAACCAAACATTCAGCAAATTGTTCGTCAACTTTTTGATGGAAAGTTCGTTTATATTCGTTCATTTAATAAATTGTGTTCGTTAAGTTAAACGAATAAACATTAATATAGGTCGCGTTCGTTCATTTATGTTAGTAAACATTTGATAAGACATTCGTTTATGTTTATTTTGTGTTTCTTCATTTAAAGATTTTATATTTTTAATTTACTTGTTCTAATATTTAAAAATATAACACCCTAGCTATACTCTATGTATTTGACGACATCATTCAAATTTGAACATTTTTAACTTTAGTTTATGTTAATGCTTGACAAACTTCTTAATTTTTATTTTAATTATATTTATGATACAAACACAAACAAAGACTTTTTCATGTTCATCCACCACACACCTAACACCTATAAAACTGATTTGGGTTTTTTTTAATCTACCGGTTAGGATGGTGGTGGCAGCCTATCTGGTCAAGATGCTAGTTTGTGATGATTACAATACCAGTGGAGGTAACTTTGATGGTTTGTGATGGTTGCGTTGGTAGTGAAGATGGGTTTGGCTTGGCCTTCCTTTTACAGTTGGCGTGGGGTTGGCCAACGTGATGCCACTGTCGTCGATAGTTTCATTTCATATCTGCGGTTGAGGTATATCTAGGTTGCAGTTGGGATGTACGTGACACCAGCTCGCCTCCCATGGATAGAGTGGCATGAGTAATGGTGAAGACGCTTGTGTACAGGACGATCGTTGCCTACCCTCACTAACATTATGTCGGCCGGCGTTGGTTTTATGTCGGCTTATCTCCGTAACAGTTAAGTATTTCGAGTTGTTTTTTCATTTTGGTTTTTACCCTTTTTCATTGTTAATGTTTGTAAGAAAACTACGTCATTAGTGACGCCATTGGTTCTTTTGAGACATCACGAAGTTGCTTATAGTTGTGTTATCTTATTTGTAATGATTGAACCCATTTCATGTAGACCTTGGAAGGGCTCCACTTGATAGGCAATGACGATACCAAAAAATGATCGGTTCATTGTTATGGCATGACAAACTGCTTGGACGTATTAATATGCATTTATTAGAGCATCGACTTATCCCATCCTTAAGGAAAGATGGCTATGATCGTAAGAATGCGATAACAAGATAATATGTGTTTATCTTAGCCTCCATTTATCCTATCATTCATGATCAGCTTCGTATTTACATATCAAAATAAGTTTCAATTTTGAAGGCAACAATGTGATAGTTGGTATTAATGGTAGCAATGAATATTTAACCTAGATAACTATATAACTTTGTCTTTGATAGTAATGCTAACCTTCTATATTTTACAATTAGAAGTACACAATGTTGTTATTTCACCTATGTATATTTTAAAACTCATAGTGTTCAAGATAACATAATTACTATCAAAAAAAGCATAACGAGACATTGTGTTTTTGTTTTTGTTTTTAATGTATAAGGTTAACTAGTCATTAATTTATTATTGTGTTTTACATACTAGAGATACACAATGATAGGTTTAAAATCACATGGGCTTAAAAACATAAAAATTATTATTGTTTGTTTATATAACAATACTATACTTGTTTTAAAAATAAAAAATCACTTGTTTTTATGTTGTAATTTTTATAAAGAAAATAATATCATATATAAAAGTTATGAACATTTAAAAAGTGAGAAAACTTGAAAAAAATCAACAAAAATGACTATACTTAAAATACTCTAGTAATAAAATAATTTCTTATTATTTGATCTCCATCATTGATTAAAAAAATTAAACGTTGAGATTACTTGTTAAACATTTTTAGTTTTAAGATCCTTTTTGTTTAAATCCTTCTTTAATAACTATTACGTGTTTCAACTTTCCACTCATAGGTTCTTAATAGTCTAATTTACATCTTTCTAAGAAATGATAGTTGTATATAGTAATACTAGCTCTAGTGAACCCGTGTATTACACGGGTTGAATAAATATAATATTAAACATAATAAAATTTTACTTAATTATAAAATGATATTCTAAATAATATATGATTTAAATTACATAAAAGTAAAAATTATAAGTAATAAAACAATGATATAAACTTTATAATATTTTCAAAAAAATCAAACATTTTGTTTAAAAAATAACATTTTTATAAATATCCTTATTATAACTCTCATTTTTAATTATTTTTTGTTATAAAACATTTACTTTTTAAAAACACTAAATTTAAAATATTTCTTATTTTAAATAAGTTTGATGTTCTAGTAAAAAAATATTTATATAAAAATTTATTTCTTTAGAAATAACATCAATAAAAAGATATATTTCTTAATTTATTGGAAAACTATTATTAATTTAAAAAAGACTTAAATAGTACTTTTGTAGTTAATATAATTTATTTAATAGGAGAGAAAAGAGAGAAAAGTTTTGTAAGAATGAATGTGGTGTTGACATGTGTCTTCAATAGTTACTCTTTTATTATAGTAATAGGATTGATATATACTAAAAAATTTTAGTTAATAAATTAATCTCTTATTTTAAAAAAATTTTACTTTTGAACAAATTATAAAGTTACAATAAAGACCATTTTAAATTATTTTTCTATATCTATATTCCAGTGTAGTATTATTGCTACATATTATTTTGTTATTAAATAATTATTATATCATTCGGTTCTTGAATCTGGTTTAACCAGTCCAATCGGTCCAACTAGTGACTAATTCAAACCGGTTTATCTTTATTCTGGTTCTAAGAACAATGCTTTGAAGGCCATCCATAATGGTGTTTAGATAAAGAGAGAAACGGTGGGTGGGTGGGACTAAAGCTTAGTAGAAAGATGAATAAATGTATAAGGTTTTAATTTTTTAATTTTATTTTAGTTAGGGGTAAAGTAGTCATTTTACACTCAAACTAACAAAAAAACTAATAACCATCCACACTAAGAAACATGAGTGTTACAATTTGATAAACTTTTGAACCAATTTGTAATCTTTTAAAATTTGAGACCAAACATGTAATATGAACATACCATAGGGACCAACCATGTAATTAGTGATTACATGGTAAGGAATTATAAACACCCTTGAAATTTAAAATTAAAACTCTAGTCCTTATTGCTATATCTATAATTTTGCTTAGAAAAAGGAATCAATATAACAAACTAATATTGTGCTCGACACATCCTACTCCCATGTAAATAATTAACGACTTCCAAAATCACCTCTATAGCACTCAATTAAAACTTGAACAAGTCATAGGTTAAATGATGCTCAATGAAGAGCAATTGTGCGTTGTTAATGAGAAGACCATGTGATCAACTAATCTGAGTAGTAAAACACCATCCATGTGATTCCCTTTTGGTTGTTTACGTTCATTGTGTGGCTGCTATCACTATACAACTATAGTTTTCCATATCCATGTTTTTGGTATCAAAGCCCAAAATCGATATCAGCTTTGATGTACTTAAGAACATGCTTTAGCGTCATAATGGCTTTCCTTCAACTCCTCTGTATGTGTTATCATAACAAACCTAATAACCTAGATCAGGCCTTGTCTGGATTAGATGAGAAAGGCTTTTGATAAAACTTTAGTACATAGTTGGGATCACTACCTTGCCGTTCTCATCATCTGTCAAGTGCAACTTAATCTTTATATGATATTATGTTAAATTGCAATTCATCACACCTTATCATTTTGAATTTGGATCCAAAGGATTGATACAAGTCAGGTCTAATTGTGATATAATATGAGATGACGGAGGCTAACCTCATGGTTGTTGGGATTGACGTGATGTATTCTAGGGCTTGGTAGGCCCAACCAACTTGAGTAGGAAATAGTCATAGAGGTAACATTGACCACCAAGGTGGCCAATATTGTTGAGATAAAGTGGCCCAAGGTTTCCTTGAAAGTTGACTAAAACTCAAACTAGGTTGTTGACTAGGATTATGTCAATAGGCAGAAAAGATGGCCAATTAGAAAGGAGATTATGGGGCCCTTGTTGGTTGTTTCAGTTGTAACCAAAATGACGTCAATGGGCTACACGTGTATCTTGAGAGCACCGACAACCATATCGGTTGGAGTCAATGGCTCGCAAGAAATCTATGGATGCTGCATGATCGGTTTTTATCACTTAACACTTAGATTTCTCTCAAACTCACTTATACTACACTCGGATCAGATGAAGCAGAGTCTCTTCTAAGAGTTGATAATAATATAATAAGTAGAAAAGAACACAAAGAAATAATTTTCAAGGTACTTTCATATATTACTTCTCAACTCAAAGTATTACAAGACTTTTACAAGCATATTACATGAGTTACAATGAGAAACTATATATACTACTACCTACAGTCGGATATACTTTGATACCAGCTGGAAACCTATAACTAAAGCATATACTACAATGCTAAAGTTAAGGTATCTTAGATAAAGTATTATCTAAGATATGGTAGT
>BJCM01000690.1:0-13754 GCA_018326385.1 Flaveria bidentis | reverse complement strand
TGTTTCTCATGGTGTAAATCACCATCCAAGGAGAAATCCTCTCCTTTGGGTGGGTTTGATTTCACCAGCCATCTATGATTCTCATTATAACTTGTTTATCAACATCAATGAAATCATAACATTATTATTATCCATCTCTTTGTTCTTTGATTCACACACGTCCACCCATCTTAATTTTGATTTCTAGATCTGAACGAGATGAATCCTAAGATTCAAGCTCAATGAATCTGAAATATTGATTTAGCATAAGATTCACTTAGGTTTTCTTTTTAGAAACTAAAGACAAAATGATGGATATTATAAAATCATTTGTTATTAATATTGCGAACCAAATTGATCAAAAGGTTAAAATTATCAGGAGTGATCAGCGAACAAAATTCAAAAACCACACTCTTTACTATTTTTGTGAATCCAAAGGTATTGCCGCATAATATAGTGCTCCAAAAGCTTCTCAGCTTAATGGAGTTGCTAAATGTAGGAATATGAAACTTATTGATGCTACAAGGTACATGTTGTCTGACTCAAAACTGTCTATAAAATTATGGGCTAAAGTAGTCAGCACTGCGTGCTATGTTTAGAACAAGATGTTAATATTCAAGACACATGGGAACACCTCTTATGAATTTTTGCATAAGAGAAGACCATTCATAGGGTTCTTAAGACCTTTTGGATGTCATGTACTCTTCTAAATACCACAGATCACTTATCCAAATTTGCTAAAGAATCAATAAATGGGTTCTTTGTAGGATTCTCATCACAAGCTAAGGCTTACCGAGTATACAACAAAGTTGACCACACCATTAAGGTATCTAAAAATGTCATATTTAATGAAAAATCCAAAAAAGGTGTTTGAAGTACTCCAAGTTAGATGTTTGATCTAATGGATTCACTAATGCTTTTAACTATTTTCTTAGAAGTGATTCAGGAGACTTACTTGAAGGACCAGTATACCCCAAGTCATAAGTGCTAAAGTATACAGAATTGATCTACCACCTAGTCTCAGTCACATCAGATCAACTACTGATCTTATTTAGTAATAACTAACAGAAGTAGATGCTAGAACCACAAATGTTGTGAGTCAACCATCACACGGTCATGATGACTCATCAGATGAGGAGTACTATGAATATTATGGTACTAGACAACCTATTGATAAAGAGACAAGCATAGCATATACTGAAGAAGGAGTGAGCTTGGCAGCTGAACCAGTCACTCTCACTGATCCATCTACCTAACTTCCTGAAAAAAATTTATCCGATTTGGATCTATCTCTAAAACTATAAATGATACAAAAGAGCACCCAGTTGAGAATGCCATTGGCAATGTATATGTTGACGCCAAGAAAATAAGCAAAACTCATGAGACAAACATCTATTTGTTCTCATAATTTCTATCTCAACTAGAAGCAAGGAAAGTAGATGAGGCCTTAAGAGATAATAGATGGGTAGAAGCTATACAAGAGGAGCTTCTTTAGTTTAAAAGATAGATGGTTTGGAAACTATGTGCACTTCTAAACGGAAAGACTATAATAGGAACCAAATGGGTTTTCAGAAACAAGAAGGATGACAGGGGCATTATTATCGAGAATAAAGAAAGGCTTATGGTACAAGGGTACACACAAGAAGAAAGGATTGATTAGGATGACCTTTTTGGTCTTGTGGCTAGGCTTGAAGCAATCAAATTTTTTCTATTATTTGCTGCCTTAATAGACTTTAAGGTGTTTCACATGGATGTCAAGAGTGAATATCTCTACGGTAAGATAGATGAAGAAGTTTAAGATCCAAAGTATCTCAACTACGTATGCAAATTTGACAAAGCTTTCTATCGGCATCATCAGGCTACTAGGAAATTGTATGAGACACTCTCTACCTTTATTCTGAGAAATGGATACAGCAAAGGATCCATACATAAAACTCTCTTCATAAAGAAAATGGTACTAGACATTATTTTACTACATGTATATGTGGATGAAATTATGTTTGGTTCTACGAATGAGAGATTGTGTAAAGACTTTGACAGTCTTATGAAGTCCAAGGTTAAGATGTGTTTAATGGAGAACTCACCTTCTCTTTAGGACTAAAAGTGAAACAAACATCTTATGGGATCTTCATAAATCAATCTAAGCATGTTCAAGACATCTTACAAAGATTTTAAGCTACTAATGCTAAAGTTGCTAAAATCCTATGTCTAAAACATGTTCACTAACTCCTAATCTTGGGGGGAATTAGTATATCTTCAACAATATAAAGCTATCATTGAATCCTTCATGTACCTCATTGCTAGCAGACCAGATATTGTGTTTACCACATGTTTATGCTCAAGATTCCAAGCTGCTCGCTAAGAGAATTTTGAAGTATCTTAAAGGGAAGCCTAAGTTAGGATTATGATACCCTAAAAATATTGATTTCAATCTTTATGGGTATAGGGATAGTGATTACGGAGGATGCAACATCAATTAGAAATCCACCTTAGGAGGATGTTAGTTTGTAGGATGAAGATTGGTTTCATGGCATTGTACGAAACAAACCTGTGTATCTACATCAACTACTAAAGGAGAGTATATTGTTGCCTCTAGTTGCTATTCCTAGGTGCTATGGATTTAAATTCAACTTAGAAAGTATGGAGTAACCTTCATCAACTCTCTAATTCACATTGACAACCATAGTGTCATCTCAATCACAAACATTCTAGTTTAACAATTAAAGGCAAAACACATTGATATCATGTATCTTTTGATTTGGGATTATATAGAAAGGAAAATTAGTACATTAGTAAAGGTTTATACAAATGAACAATATGCTAAGTTTTTTCACAAAGGCATTCAGTGAAACAAAGTTCAATATATCTTGTATCTGTTATTGGGATGACGAATATTGAATAATTTAAAATTAAATGAAAACTGATAAATTTGTGAAAATTGTTTCCTTGATAACTAAATTAAGTATTTGTTCATTTTTGAAATTACGCAAATAAGAGTACCTCGCAGATAAGAGCATCTCTTGCAAAGATTGGGTAGGGCCCACTTTTATCTTTTGATATGTAATGGAACTATGTATTTCTTTGAAAAGATTGTTCCACATCCCAAAAACTGCCAAATTTATAGTTATGGTGGTTAGAATTTTAAAATAATACTATTATATATTATCACCAAATTGTAAATTCACACTTCTTCCCACCGTTGTCATCATTTACATTCATCTGATAGCATAAAACCTTCATAAACCTTCATCTCCTCTAAGGCCTTCATAATTTCAAACTCCATCCAAATGGTTGCTTAAAATCTAGAATTTTGACCAAATCACAACATCTCTGCCTCACTTTAACCCATTAGAGATTCAGTGTACGACCATGTTCTTAACTTTCTTCGCAATAGCAACTACGCTTTTGCCATCTCTATTAATCTAGTGAAGTCTGTACTGTACATTCAACATTTCTTGATTACGTTTTCAATTCAAAGAGAATATGGAATGAAGGTCCTGACCACATTTGTGCAAGGACTAAAGATCACCATCTCTTGTGCAAAGGTTCGTCAAAATCTACAAATTCATGAAAAAATGGCGAGTCTTCAGTCTCCAACGAAGTGGTGAGCACGACCATCAAGGAGATGGGACTTCAAGGACCCCTTCCAGCATCCAGCTTCTCTAAATCAATTGTATATCATAACTAAAGAATCATCCTTCATATCATTCTACATTACTTGTCGAACAAGTCTAGTTGATGGAATCAAGTTCCATTGAATTTAGGAGGAGTTATCTATGGTCTTGTTAAACAACAGAGCTACAAGTTTTTAAGCATCATTATTCAAAATATTTGCAAGAATGTAACTACTCTTAAAAGTTTAAGTTTTTATTGTACCCAAGATTTACTCAGCTGATCTTAAATGAGGAATTGGGTAATAAACTTAAAAATGAAGGGGATATACATGCCTTAGGATTTTTAAACAAAGTAATTTTCTTAATTTTCAAGGATACTCCTAAATCATTTTTAGGAAAGTGACTTCCTTGTTTGGTCACATGCTTGAGGTCATTGAGCCTCAAGATGGTATTGTGGTTACTCTCTCCACTATTGATCCCACACTCTCCACATCAAAGCTAAAACTATCCAAAAAGAAACAAACCCTTACATCATCTACTGAGAAGATATGGGTCCCCAAATTTCCTCTAGCAAAGAAAGCATTGCTGGAAACTCAGGTCCTAGCTAAGCCAAATGTGTTAGCCATACCTATACAAAGCACCAAGAAAAAGGTTTCCCTTTCTTTTTTTATCAGACCCACACAAAACCCACTAGCCCTCAACTAGAGTCCGAAGACTCTATTGAGAAACCAAAAAGGGATACCTACATGATTGAGACAACTTCTGATTAAGAAGTCTCATTAAGATTCGGTTCACATCCTGGGACGATAGACTTGGCTCATCAATCTCCTATTTCATTTTCTTTTACCCTGGATGAGGATGTTCATACTTTGATTTAGCATGGCCCATTACCTTTTCCTTCCCATACCCTACAAACAATGGAGACTGATGTGCATGTAACGTCCTTTATATAAAAAGATTGACCCTAGAGAGAAAAGGTCAATATGGAAGAGGATGTCTTTACTACTAATCCATTAATTGATCAGCATGAAAGAGATACCAAAACTAGGACCTCAACCATGGAAAATCACCTTATGATTGTCTCTTTGGAGTCATTTCTTAAAGAGAGGAATCCAAGGCGCTAAGAAACCACATCTAGTTAGTGAGGGTGTAGAGGTTCGGCCTAGGACCTTATCTAATCCCAAGGATTCCACACTTGTGGATGATGGAGGCATGGAACAGATCAAACAATTGATGGCACATAACCTTGAGCTTGTCCAAAAATTAAATTCCTTACAAGCAGAAAATGCAAGGCTTCAAGGTTATGCTAAAAGAGTCACAATTCTAGAATTCAAGAACAGTCTGCTGAAAGCTTAGGCCATTAGAGTCCTTAAGGTGGAAACTCAACTCGGGACTCTCCAAGATCAAGCTGCTAGAGTTGCCATCCTAAGGTCTCAAAGAAACACTCTTTAGCAGTCAGCAGCTTGGACAATGGGCCTTGAACTAAAGGTTGAATCCCTTCAAGAAACTATTGAGTTTTAATAATCCATCATCTTAGTATCCAATTATCTTAAGTACCACATGAACCTTTGGATGTTTCTTCATCCACTCTCTTAGTATTATCTGGAATCTCAGATGATGCTACCACAAAGAGGGGAAGATAAGCCCAAAGAAGCTAAAGACACTCTTCTGGTCTTGGCAGATCAAGTCGTCAATCTCTCACAACCAATTTCATTTTCTTCTCTATGAAATAAAGGCTATGAACCTATATATGAAGGTGAAGCTAAATTGAATTATCTTCTAGATATGTATGGCAATGACAACTCGAAAGAGAAAGAAAAGGAATGCAGAAGAATAATAAGGTGGAAAAAACAAAAGGTTCAACTTAGGAAGAAAAGGATGGTTGCATTGAGAAGATCTAGCCCTTCTTCCTCTTCTCTCTCACTCTCTTTAAAGGAAAAGAAATGATGAGACATCATCACTTGGAGAGCTAGTTCTAGGACTTAAAGCCACGTCCAAGTGCTAAAGAAGAAGCTCCACTATTAAGAGTGTTATCGAAAGCTGCAAAAGAGCTAAAGAAATCATCTACCGATGCAACTGTCAAAATAGACAAGCAAGAGGTTTTTTAAGTAGATGACTCATTAGGAAGAATGATAGTCTACCCAAGAGGAAATCAAACCATTGAAGATGACATGCAAAGACAAGGGGTGACTCTTGAAGAAGAAACAAGACAAGTTCATAAAGTTAATAAGGACACCCTTAAGTCTAAACCCAAGAAATTAGCTGGATGATATTTAGTTAACTAGATGTTGAAACTAAAAGCCCAGTTAGATCTAAGGTGAATGTGGGAATAGATGGCCTAGAAGTCTACAATGATGTTGATAGAGTTCAAATAATTGTCGATGATCCCAAATCAGCTGGTGAGACATCAGGTGTGTTTACCAAACCTTCAACAGTTAGACTTACCTCAATCTCTACCTCAGATAAAGGTAAGAGACTATGACTACTAAAAAAGAAATAGAAAATGAGTCTTAGGGAAAAAGGTTGGATTCCTAATGATAAGAGGACGGATTTATATCCATAGGGTTTTGAAAATGAGTTATTCATTCAAAAGACTGGTAAATCTGAAAAATCTTTTATAAAGAAGACATCATTGCATTAGGACAAAGTGCAAAGGAATCAAGATCTGTAAGATGAAGAATCAACCCTGTTGGAGAAAATGTGGAAATAAACCCACAACTCCATCCAAGAAGAAAGTCAAAGTTATCAAGAGATTGAAATCGAAGGTACCCACATAGACTACCAAAAGCTCTCCTTAAAGGAAAACCTCTCAACAAGCTCCTGTGTCTATAATTACCAAACCCATAAAAATGCCCCCCTCTTAGGAAAAGGAGAAAGATAAATAAAATTTTCTACTGGCAGCTCAACTTGAGTTGAAAGGATTCAACTTTAAAGAGGTTATGGAATGAAGCACTACTAAAATAAAATCAAAACTTATAGCGGCAAGTCATGCTCAGATGAAGAAATCTGTAAAGTTGGCTATAAGGAAAAAGGCTAAATCAGAAAAGAAACAAGTAGAGAGTGTCAAATAAGAGGCTCGAGATAAGAAGCAAATGAAGATGTATATAAAGTACTATGTTTTCTTTTCTAGACAAGTTGGATCAGTAAGTATGTCTACTCTTGACCTGAATATCAAAAAAATGTAAAAATGGTTGTAGTTGGAGAGCTCCTAAAGTATGAAGAAGATAGATAGAAATAGGAAATACAAAAAACAAATACCAAGAAAACTATTCAAAGTTCTTTCTATCTACTAACTGAGCATCTAGGATCTCCTGATTCCAACTTAGCTGCCTCTAATGATGATCAACCTATTTTATCAGCCTTTGTGAAGAAGAAACTTGTGCCTAAAAGAATAGTAAAGGCAAGTGATTGACCCAACATCTATGGATGTGGAAATTAAGTGTCTAAAATGCTACTTCAAAAGGTATTATCCTTAGTCTAAATAAAACTAGTGAAGAACTCCCTTAAACTGCATTATTAGCATATGGTTCAATAATAGAGTAGGACTATGATAAAAAAAAGACACATACTTTATTACCAGTTTAGCAGCTAGAATGGTAGCTTACTCAAAAATCAACTTATCTAATTCAACAACTTTAACATCCCTAACCTAACCAGATTAAGGCTAAGGAACATCAACAATGATTCTAAGGTAAAGAAAGTAGAGAATGTGCTTATGAGAATATACAAGTCACATCTAGAAAAGTCAAAGCAAGCTTCAAAACAAAGAAGAAAGATAAAAGAGTATGAAGCTGTTGAAGCCACCCTATGTACTGATCCTACTTCCAGCAACTAACCATAATCATATCCTTAGAAAAGTCAAACCGTTGGGCATGTATCTCCATCCGTCTAACAAGCTCCTCAAGTAACTGAATCTCCTACACAAACTCAGTTTGATCAATCGGAACATGAACATATCATTATTATAGTTGCTAAAAGAATAAGAAGAGATTGGGATACCCCTAAACAACATGATGAAACAGACCTCTTAGAATCTGATGAAGATAAATAAAATTAGAAAGTGATGGTAAAAACATCATCAACTGGGTTATGATTTGAAGGTTGAGAGGTACTTCATTGAAAGAAGGAAAAAGTCAAAGTCCTTTTTGTCTGAGTTAGAAGTTTTGAACCTTAACTCTTAAGACCTACAAAAGATATTTTCTTAATCAAAGAGTATGAGGGCATATTGGCAGAGTACAAATCAATGGCATGTATTTGAAGATAAAGGTTAGGAACAGAGTTAAAGCATAAAAATGGAGATAAAGAAGAAGATGTTCAACATGTAATTCCATTGAGCATTCATGACCCAATCACCCATTAGAGTTATAATTCCTCTACAAACACCTTTTATTGACCTTTTCTGGTGCTATAAGAACTAAAGTCAAAGAGTATGATCTATTCAGACTATATTGGCACAACCTGAAGGATTTAGTAAATCTATCTCTTGAAAACCCCTCAAGAGAGAGAAGATGATACATGTATGAGCTACTACTAATAAGAACACTTGAAAGATAAGGATGAGTTTTGGTAACATCATCCTAAGGGGAATTTGTTGATCCATGAAAATAATAAACCTATCAAAGACTCAAAGATATATAACTTGTTGTCAACTGTCGAAATCTACCAAACAATGAATCAACATTCAACTTAATGAACTGTTAATTGAATAGTGTTGATCTGCACTCAACTTGATGAGCTGTTGATCAATGGTTACACTAGACAAGATTGGCTGTACCTAACTAAGTCTGCATTGTAGTGTTCTTCCTTTTGGAGATAACATTGTACTAAAGCTGTTGATTTTTACTATGTCGATTGCTTGTCTATGATGTAAAACTATTATAGTAAACATATAATAGTTAATAAGGATTTATTCTAAGTGTTTAGTTTTATTAGTATAAGTACCTCACACTTGTATAGTTTTGAAGTTAGCTTGTTAGCCTATTTGTTATCTGGTGATTCATACTCATTGTAGTTAGAAAAGATTAAACAAATGGATACTTTGAAAGAACATCTGGTTAATTTTAATTTTACTTAAAGTATTTTATGTTTGATAGTAAGGTAGTTTACTTAAATTCTGCATTTGCATCTGCCGATCACTAGTAAAGTCTTGTTAGTCCTTAACTCGATCCAACAGTAGTACTAGTCACTTATTCAGCAAGTTGCCTAGTATCTATGTGCTCATATACATATGAATCTTCATTTTATGAGTCATTATGAATATTTCATAGATAATAAATCACATTATGGAACTCGCATGCATGTATGCTGATTGTAGTTATGTTGGATCAACATTTCTTGCTCTCTGGGTAGATATCAAGGGAAGATCAACTCTATAGTCTCTCTGTACTTGTGGTTTGAACATCAACTAATCATTCGGCCAAATCTCTTGAAACGTTCTAAAAAATATTTAGATCAAACATCTAACATGGGTCCAACCAACACTGTATGAGGAGATTTCATTAAATAAAACATTTTTAGATTTATCAACAATGTGATATAATCTATTGCATACCTTGGGGGATTTAGTTTGTGAGGAGTATCCAACAAAGTACCCATACCGATTTATCAACAAATTTGGACAAATGATCTATGGTATTGAGGAGAGTGTAAGGACATCAAAATGGTCTTAAGAACTCAATGAATGATCTTCTCCAATGCCCTAGTTTATAAGAAGTTTTCCCATGAGTCTTGACAATCAATACTATTTTGAACATAACACATAGTGTTATCTGCTTTAGCCTAGAATGTTACAAGAAGTCTAGAGTCAAACAACATGGTACTTGCAGCCATAATAAGTGTCCTATTTCTTTATTTGGCAACACCATTTTGTTGAAGAGCACTATATTGTTTTGCAATACCTTTGAATTCATAAAAGGGATCAAGAGTTAATTTTATGAATTAATATCCTAATCACATCAAATGATTAAAATTTTTTTGGTCAATTTGGTTCTCAATTTTAATACCTGATGAATTTATTATCTTTAGAAATTTCATCTTTGGTTTCTAAGAAGAAATTCTAAAAGCATCTTGTAAAGTCATCTATTATAACCAAGTAATATGATTTTCTACCTAAACTCTTTACACCTATGAAACTAACAGATCCATGTGTAACAAGTGTAAAAAAGTAATGGCTGAAGTTATTTCTTTTGACTTGTAAGAAGACCTATGTTGCATTCCTTTTAGACAAGCAACATAATGATCAGTACATGCAATCTCTTTGTTTGGTAATCCTTTAACTAAACCATCTTTAACTAACTTGTTCATGCTTTTAAGCCTTACATATTCTAGTCTTCTGTGCAAAATAGGTTATTCATTCATTGAAGCTTTTGATATAAACCAATATACATTTTTGGAAAGTGATGTATTCTGCATGTTGAGCATGTGCATATTGTCTCTTCTTGGACCTCTTACAAGGATTTTATTATTTGGAATGATAAACCCAGGTGAGAGTACAATGCATTCATGCACAATGAAAAGAGTGTTGTGTTTTTTTATTGGATCAAGTAAGGCTGATGCAACCAAAACCAAACACTTAGATTTTTTGAGTACAACAAATAAGGAACTTCCGAAGACAACTTCAGCACTTCCGAAGACAACTACTGAACTTCTAAAGAAAAGTCTAAGGAACTTTTGAAGATAAGGTTCAGCTTCAGAAGACAAAGTATCTGCTCTTCCGCAGCTCAACACTTAGATGAAATAAAGACTACAACTTCCGAAGTATGAAGTCCCAAGGAAGCCTCAAAAGAAGTAGACACTTCTGAAGTATAAGTGGGTTCGGAAGAAAAAGTTCTTCCGAAGCCAGTTAACCTTCGGAAGTAGCTACTATAAACTAGTGGACATAAGTATGGTCTCTTTGACACTCTGCTGCAAATCTTTGAGATACTGCATGACACTTTCCCACGTCCATGTAGTTGACCTTACTTTATTCCACTGTTCACACCTTATCTGTTAGTACAGTTGCCAACTTTAGTTTGTGACAAAAGGTAAATCATGAACATGTCATGACTACCATATCATAGATAATATTTTATCTAAGATACCTTAACTTTAGTTTTGTAGTATTTGCTTTAGTCTAAGATTTCCAGCTGGTATCAAAGTATATCTGTCTGTAGGTCGTAGTATACATAGGTTCTCATTATAACTCATGTAATATACTTGTAAAAGTCTTGTAATACTTTGAGTTGAGAAATAATATATGCACGTATCTTGAAAAACTATTCTCTTGTGTTTGTTTTGATTTACTTAGAATATTATTATCAACTCTTAGAAGGATTCTAATTCATCATAAACCCAAGTGTTACCTAGTGAGTTTGAGATAGGAATACTTGTTTTGAGTACAAAAACCGATATGCAATTGGTATCAGAGCTTCTTAGGCTCTTGATTGTGTGATCTTACCATCCAAATGAACCTCCTCTTACTCACATACGCACTATACTAAAAAATGGCCCTTAACTAGAAATCTGAATGTGAAATAGGGACGATGATTAAAGCACCTATCATCACCCCAGAAAACTTCAGACAATGGAACAGACGTATTGAAGGGTTCATTAGATATCACGACAGCCAAATGTTGAGATCTATCACCAATGGCCCCTACAAGTCAAAGGTTGCTGCACCTGCTAGAGGTGGCACCATGATATAGAAGGCGGTGAAAGATTACTCTGAAGAAGACCACAACAAATTGATATTGATGGCAAGGCCATGACTGTTTCAATGTCTGCTATACTCAACTCCATCATGGTGGGCTTTGAGCATTGCAGTCAGCTAAAGATCTATGTGATGCCTTAACCAACATGTACACAAACTCCAATGACTCAAAGAAAGATTCACTAAAGCAACAGTTTGAGAATTTTACTCATATTGCTGGAGAGACCCTAAGCTAGAAATATTTCAGTTATATGGATCTTATCTCATCACTTCAATCTGTGGGAATAACTCTTGAATTGAGAGACCTCTCAAGGAAATTCATGAGTGCACTCCCCAATGAGTGGAAGTTCTATTGTGTCTCTATCAAGAGGATAGCAAATATGAACTCCCTCACCGTGACTGAACTATACAGAATTCTAGATTGATACCATGTAGAAATGGAGAACAAGAGTGGCCGCCAAGTGAGTAGCCCGTCAAGCCTTCCTGCTAGCAACGCACTTATGGTTGCTGAAGGCTCAAGACCCCCACAACCTCAGTAGTACTTGACACATTCACAGCAACCATCATGTTCCTTTGGGCCTTACATTACATTTCCTGTAATATCTTGTATTTTTCCGTTAATAAATGTTAACGTCGTTTATTCTTATAAGGACCATTGTTGTCGTTTATAAAACTTATGGGTTAATTACGCTTAATTATTGGTTGTCTTTAGTTCTTTTTGGTTTAGGTGTGCTTAATAATAAATTATAACAATATTACTAATAACAATAACAATAATAATAATAATAATAATAATAATAATAATAATAATAACAACTAAGTTAATGGTAAAGATAATAATAATAATTTATAATAAATTATTAAACTTAAAGATAATTAAAACTTAAAGTAATTAAGTATAAGGGCCGTTTTGTTAATTTTGAAACTTAAAGTGAAAGTTTTAAACATAAAATGATACAAAACAAACTACAGGGACCAATTTTGTAAAATGATCAAACCCAAACCCCCCTTTTCCCCGTATTTCCGGCCACTATCGGCCGCCAGCGGCCAACGCTCTAGCGAGCCCCATGAACCACGAAAACACTTGATTTAAATGCTCAAACCGTTTCTAATCGCTTTGTGATGAAGTTTCAAACCTTAATCACACTTAATTCGAGTTTAAGGCCGGTAATGGGTGTCATTTGGGCTTGATAACCGTCGATCTCAATGTTCTTACCGTTCCCCCATTAAAACACAATAATAATTCAATTAATTGTCATCTAATCGATTCTTTAATCAGCTCTACACTTCTACCAAATGAAATTCTATTTGAAACAACACCTAAACATCACAATTGAACCTCACCATCGTCGAGTCTACGGTTTGATCAAACGTTGTCCACTGTGCATTTTGAGGAGCAATTGATTGAGGGGAAATCATCCATAGCACCCAAGAAAGCTCCCCACAGGTTTAATTGGATTACCATTGGAGATTGCTCATCCATTGTACACCTACGGCCGCGGCTTGTTTTTCGTTTGTTTCTAGCATCATTTCAAATCAAATCAGGTAATTGAACACATCAATACATTCATTTTTACATGAGAAACAATAGCCCTAAACTTAATTTGGTTAATAACAATGATTTGGAGTTTAATTTGGATACAAACGATCTAGGATTCTTGGGGAATTGGGTTCTTTTGAAAGTTGTGTTTTTATTATTTTGAAACCAGAAGATATCACGACTATGGCCCATGGTCTACTGGTTACTAGAACACACCACAATCTTGAGGTCCCGGGTTTGAACCCGGACAACCTCACTTATTTTTTAGGGCTTTCTAGCCTTTAAAAAAATATATAAAATTTCTAAAAATTATAAAAATCAGTTTTTTAAACTTTGGTTATTTTAAAAGTCATCTAAATATTTTCTGTAATTTTATTCTTGTAAAAAATTTTAACCTTTTATTATAAAAAATATTTACAAATATTATAACTAAATGTTATGTTGATACATATATGTACCTAGATTCTGATTTCAATGTAATATGTCTTGAATATCTTGCACTTATGTAATATTGGGTACTTAATGAAATACGAATATTTGTTTGTGATTTGTCTTGTTTAATATTTCATTAATGAGTTGATTAACGCATATTGACTTTATTATGTAGGTTTGTGGTTGATTGTTTTAATATAAATAACATTATTATGTTTAATACATTCAAACTTAACAACATGAAGTCATCATGCGAATGGCCCATGCTAATGGACCATACGCATGAACTACTTCATGCGAATGACTCAGTCGCACGACTGAACCAGGAGACTGGATCAGTCATATGATTGTCACATAAGATTGGCTCATTCGCATGACTGAACACTCAGTCGGGCGAATGGATCGACCGTATAACTCAATCGCACGACTGAACCATGCTAATGGTTCAGTCACCCGAATGAGCAACCCTAACCTATAAATACCATCTAATTCATGGAAAAAC